>LR751410.1:91638-130251 GCA_902729485.2 Mus minutoides | reverse complement strand
TCCTGAGACCTGTTAATGATCAGTAAATAATCTTACATAGGCCTATAATTATCCAAATTAAAGAGTCCTATGCCTCTCCTAAAACCTTTTAAGCTTTTAGGTAAGCAACACATGTCAAAATTTCAAGCCCACATCTAAGCATCTTGAAAACTGAAGTTATGTTGTGATACTCAAGAATAATCTTGAAGGGAATTAAAATGATGTGAAATGACAAAGAAAATGAAACACTATTATTGGATATTTAAAGAAAATTTTCTTAGTCTGAATTGAAGATTAAACAAGCCATAGCATTAGGCTAAAGTCTTCCACAGAACAAGATAGTAGCACATTTCATATGAGTGCTGAGAAGAATGAAGATGTCGTAGCACAAAAGACTGAAATTGTCAGAAGTGGTTTGGTGAGGATGAAAGAAAGAAACCATTTTTGCAACATGAATGTACAGCTTGAAGAAAAAATGTGACCAGAAGCAACCCCAAGCTTCTGCAAATATATATCTACCAAAAATAAAGCAAGGTAGCTGCACCAATTGGAAGATTATTATAAATTATCCTTGTGTTTAAAGAAGATGCCATATGGGAATCTCATAGCTAAAGAAAAGTTACTGATTGAAGGTTGCTGATACAGCTGTGGAGGGAATGCTTAACCCAGTACGCCCTTGAAATTCTTAAAATCCTAAGAGTTCCACCTATAAGGTTGCAGACCCTTCAGCTCCTTGGGTACTTTCTCTAGCTCCTCTATTGGGGGCCCTGTGCTCCATCCTATAGATGACTGTGAACATCCACTTCTGTATTTGACAGTCACTGGCATAGGCTCATACAAGACAAGTATATCAGGGTCCCTTCAGCAAAATCTTGCTGGCTTATGCCATAGCGTCTGGGTTTGGTGTCTGATTATGGGATGGCTCCCCAGGTGGGGCAGTCTCTGGATAGTCTGACCTTTCCTCTTAACTCCAAACTTTGTCTCTGTAACTCCTTTCATGGGTATTTTGTTCCCTATTCTAAGGAGGAATGAAGTATCCAACATTTGGCCTTCCTTATTGATTTTTCTTCTGTTTTGCAAATTATATCTTGGAAATTCTAAGTTTCTGGGCTAATATCCACTTATCAGTGAGTGCATATCTATTGAGTTCTTTTGTGATTCTGTTACCTCATTAAGGATGATATCCTACAGATACATTTATTTGCCCAAGAATTTCATAAATTCATTGTTTTTAATAACTGAGTAGTACTCCATTTTGCAAATGTACCAGATTTTCTGTATCCATTCCTCTCTTGAGGGCCATATGGGTTCTTTCCAGCTTCTGGCTATTATAAACAAGGCTGCTATGAACATAGTGGAGCATGTGTCCTTATTACCAGTTGGAACATCTTCTGGGTATATGCCCAGGAGAGCTATTGCTGGATCTTTCAATATTACTATTTCCAGTTTTCTGAGGAACTGCCAGACTGACTTCCAGAGTGGTTGTACAAGTTTGCAGTCCCACCAGCAATGGAGGATTGTTCATCTTTCTCCACATCCTTGCCAGCATCTGCTGTCACCTGAATTTTTGATCTTAGCCATTCTGATTTGTGTGAGATGGAATCTCCAGGTTCTTTCGATTTGCATTTCCCTGGTTATTAAGGATGTTGAACATTTCTTTCGGGTGCTTCTCGGCCATTCAGTATTCCTCAGTTGAGAATTCTTTATTTAGCTCTGTGCCCCATTTTTAATGGAGTACAGCTTCTTTAGCTCTTTGTATATATTGGATATTAGTCCCCTATCAGATTTAGAATTGGTAAAAATCCTTTCTCAATCTGTTGGTGCCCTTTCTGTCTTCTTGACAGTGTCTTTTTCCTTACAGAAGCTTTGCAATTTTTTGAGGTCCCATTTGTCAATTCTTGATCATACAGCACAGGCCATTGCTGTTCTGTTTAGGAATTTTTCTTCTTGCCCATATCTTCGAGGCTTTTCCCTACTTTCTCCTCTATAAATTCCAGTGTTTCTGGTTTTATGTGGAGTTCTTTGATCTACTTAGACTTGAGCTTTGTACAAGGAGATAAGAATGGATCAATTCACATTCTTCTACATGATAATCATAAGTTCTGCCAGCACCATTTGTTGAAAATACTGTAGGTACCCCCAGATCTTATGTCTCTAGCTGCATATGTAGCAGAAGATGGCCTAGTCAGCCATCATTGTGAAGAGAGGCCCCTAGATCTTGCAAACTTTATATGCCCCAGTACAGGGAAACTCCAGGGCCAAGAAGTGGGAGTGGGTGGGTAGGGGAGCAGGGCGGGGAAGAGTATAGGAAACTTTCAGGATAGCATTTAAAATGTAAATAAGGAAAATATCTAATACAATAAAAAAATTTTTTAAATCCTAAGGGTTATTTTAAATGGCATTTTAAAATTTGTACTGAAAAATTGTATTAAATCTAGATTTTCTGTGTTCCATGAATTGATTAAGGAAACTGTTATTGAAAGTTTCACATAGTACTATTCCTACAAGAGTGAGTGGAGTAAAATTTATAAGACCCAAAATGTTTTCGTGTTTAAGGATATGAAAATATTTTCTTAGGAAAAATAATTAATATTGTTGGGCACAGCATACAATGACAGGGTCAGCCTGCAGTAGGTCGGGATGGAGACATCTCAAAAGAGTGCAGCAGCTCCAAAAGATGGCATCTGGGACCCTGAGAAGCAATAGACACATCCCTCCAGGGGTCCTACCATCTGAAATAAGGGACTGCTTGCAGTAGGCAGGGATGAAGACATTTCAGTAGTCTGCCTTAGCTCTTTGTAAATAACATTTTTTCCCATTTCTCCTAATCTTTGCCCTATACAACGGCTGTATAGATTTGATTTGTATGTGACTGCTTTTCAGTTGGCCTTGGTGTGCATAATTATTCTATTATGTCTGATTTTCTTACTTCTTTCTCCTGCTCTGTTGAATACTGTGAAACTAGATGTCCCTTGATGTAATGATTCTTAAACAATTAAAAATTGAGGCATGGGACACAGCACAGCATAGTCCTAATGGCCCAGGTGTATGCTGTGTGTACTCATCTTGGAAACAATGTAATAATTGCACAACTGTAGTTCCAGATTAATGCTTAACTTGCAAAGAAAGTTTGAAGAAATTATTAGAAAATGAAATGAGCCAACATTGGGACCCTGATTAAAGAAAAATTATTAAAGTTATTAAATAAGTTTTGCATAATATTTTAGAGCTGTTCCTGGATAAACAATATAAAATCTTATATTAGTAAAACATTGAGACTCTTAGGAGAGTCATTGTGTACAGTGTGCACAAGCAGAAATCTAGAGGAACTATTGAGTTAGGGGTTAACTTGTTTCTTTTTGGCCATTACCTGGCAGCTTTGCCCATGTCATTTATCATTAGAACGTCACAAGAAAATGCAAGCAGCTGGCCTTGGAGTTCTGAGCTCTAAATTATAATAACTTAAAGTTAAATAATGATAAGTTTGCACTTATTATTATTTTGGCTATAGGGCTGGTAATAAAGCTTGAAACTTTGGGGAACAATTGTAATTCTTGAATTTTTGTGGTATGTGGTTATTCTTTTGAATTTGATAAGGCAATGATTGTATAATGTCTTTCTTTTACTTGCTTTTGGAGTATCAATAAAAGACTGGGGCAAGAGAAAGGCAGGAGACTGAGCATGCAGAGAGTGAGTGAGGAGTATGTGAGGTGAATGTGGAGAGTGAATGGAAAGAGAGAGAAAGAGAGAGCATGAGAAGAGCATATGAAGTGTGAGTGAAGAGAGAATGTGAAGCGTGTACAGAGAGTGTGTGTGTGAGTGAAAGAGGAGTCCATGTGGTATGTGTATGTGTGAGAGATGTGTGTGAAGTGTGTATGTGAAAGTGAGAGGGAAACACACGGAGCTGTGTGTGAGCATGAGGGTTCAAGAAAAGAAAAGTACATAGGAGAAAAGCATAGAGGACAAGAAAATACAGAGTGTGAACATCCTCAAGCTGTGAGCAAATGAGCGAGAGAGAAAGAGAGCAGAGAATGAGAGAGAAGAGAGAGATTAAGCCTTGGAAAACTTGCCTGTCAGCTTGTACCCCCCAAAAGTAGTCTGTGTATATTTATTATGCGCCTTCCAGATATCCCTGCTTCCAGTTGAGAATTCTGATCCTGTGTCGAGGCTGGATCCCGGCAAATATTTGCATTTTCCATTTCTAGAATATGGATAGTAGGACTGTACAGTTTAGCATATGTTATTTCTAAAAAGACACAAATTTCTAAAAAGTAATATCAGATGAAATTTTACAAACGCAACCTCAAAACATAGTCTATACATTATGTACAAAATAAAGTAAGGCAGAGACACTTGAAAGCCGAACAAATATCTCAGTAATTACAGTATTGGCTGATCTTGTAGAGTACCCAGATTCAGTTCTCAGCACCCATTTTGTGGCTCACAACTTTCTGTAAAACTAGTTCCAGGAGGTCTGATACCCTTATACATGAAATAAAGAAAAATAAATCTTTAAAACGAACAAAAAACCTCCTCAACAATGACAATAACAACAGAGAAGCAACCACAGTTCCTTAAAAGAGAAGAAATGCTTGTGGATGAATAATTAAAACAGAAGGGAGTGAAGGTGGAGGTAGGAGACTTGGAAAACAGATCAGAAGTGGACAATATCAAGCTTGTTTTGGTTTTCTCTTTTTGTTGCCCTTCAAAATCTAGTTATTAGAAACATAGACATAACCATGAATTCTGTAAGGTACTGACATAGTTTCAGATCTTTCTTGGAACAAGCAGAACTGTAACATGTTCCCTAACAGAAGTATAAGTCATTCAGTGACAGCAGTGAATGAATTAAATATATAATTAAAAAGGAAGGGATTTTTCTTCCGAAGTTCTGCAGTAGCTCCTAATTTATAGTGGTACACCTGACACCAGGCAGTAAAGAAGATTTGCTCCTTCTGTATTCAGATACAAGATTTGAGATATATTTTAAAAAGTGTGTTTAGACTGTGACTATCAGTGTTGATATTTGTTGACTTACTTTTACAAGTTATGATATTTACTCACACTTTAGCAGTTTATAAAGTGTGAGGTCAGAGTTTGTGGAGATAAATTTGTTAAGAAAAATAAAAACTGTTTCTTGTGTATATGTGCATAAAGATGGAGACTCAGTACATCTTTGCATTTTGTTTCATATCTGGAAGGAAACATTTGTACTTCAGCTTCTTATATTTCTCCTTTGCAAGCATGCAAATACTAATTCTATTTAGGAATGTTTGCCTTTTGAAAACTATTGATTTTCCACATTCATGATGGGATTGAGAGTTTAATTTCTCTCTCTCTCTCTCTTTCTCTCTCTCTTTCTTTCTTTCTCTCTTTCTTTCTGTATCCCTTTCTTTCTTTCTTATTCTCTTTCTTCCTTTATTTTTTATTTGTGCATCTAAATATACCATGGCTCACATGTGGAGGACAGAGGGCAATTTGCGTAAGAGTTTTCTCCTCCTAGTGAGCTATAAACCTAGTGAGTTATAAACCATGTTCAATAACACAGGAAATAAACACAGTAAAGCTGGTATCTAATTTAAGTGAATGGTATCATTGATTATTTTAATTATTATTATTTTACTTCCATGAGAATATTTATATTTTCACATTTTTTTAACCAACGTATGACTCTTAAAGACCTCCTCAACTCCCTACCTGTGTTGATACTTAATAAAAAGTGACAAAAGTGTAAAGGTCTTATATGAAACATATGAGCAGTATATCATTATTAAAAGTAAAGTTATTTTCTCTAAACTGTCATCAATTTCAATGGCCCAGAATGATATATCTTATCTACTACAGAAACCTACTTTAGAAAGCATTAAATGATCACATGAGCTCGAGTTCACTTCTCTTTATTTTCTTGATGACAAGAGATAGTGGTTCCAGAACATGGTAAGTCTCAGCATTTCCTTGAGGTCTAAGGAGGATTTGTTGCTCAGTAAAGCTTAAACACAAGAGCTTGTAGCTCCATGAACTCTTATCTCTTACGTACTGTGTCTTTCACTGACCTACACTATGCAAATATGTCTTTTTAATTAACTGCTTTTTTTATATATTCATTTAGGCATTGAGTTCTCCTGCAAGACGTTTGTTTGGGTAGGAAGATCATTACAGATACCTGTTTTAGAGTCTGAATGAATGAAAGGGTCTTCTATTCTAGAAATGTAAGCTCCCTACATTAAATATACAGTGAGCATTTCTATGCATTGATGCTCTTTCAAACCCAGAGTTTCATTATGGCAGATGTGGCCACTGCTTTCCCCCCTGGAAATCGCCTATTCTATCTCCCCACCCACTGCTTCTATGAGGGTGTTTCCCTACCTCCGCACCCACTCCTACCTCCCCATCCTCACATACCCTACACTAGGACATAGTGTCTTCACAGGACCAAGGGCCTCTTCTCCCATCAATGCCCTACAAGGCCATCAATTGCTACATATGCAGCTGGAGCAACGGGTCCCTCCAAGTGTATGCTTTTGTTGGTGGTTTAGTGTCTGGGAGCTCTGGGGTCTGATTGGTTGATATTGTTGTTCTTCCTATGGGGTTGCAAACCCCTTCAGCTTCTTCAGTCCTTTCTCTAACTCCTTCATTTGGGTCCCCGTGCTCAGTCCAATGGTTGGCTGCGAGCATCTGACTCTGTATTTGTCAGGCTCTGGCAGAGCCTCCCTGGAAACAACGATATCAGGCTCCTGTCAGCAAGCACTTTTTGGCATCCACAATAGTTTTTGCATTTGGTGACTGTATATGAAATAGATACCATGTGGGGCAGTTTCTGGATGGCCTTTCCTTAGGTCTCTGCTTCACACTTTGTCTCCATTTTTCTTCCTGTGAATATTTTATTTCCCCTTCTTAAAAGGACTGAAGCATCCTTGGTCTTCCTTATTCTTGAGCTTCAAGTGGTCTGTAAATTGTATATTGGTTATTCCAAGCTTTTGGGCTAATATCCACTTATCAGTGAGGGCACACCATGTGTGTTCTTTTATGATTGGGTTACCTCACTCAGGATGCTATTTTCAAATTTCATCCATTTACCTAAGAATTTCATGAATTCATTGTTTTTAACAGTACTCCATTATGCAAATATACCACATTTTTTTATATTCATTCCTTTGAACAGGTGGTTTTTGTGTATGTGTATGTCCATACACAGGCATATGAGTATTTCCTTAAGCCAAAAGAGTGTGTCATCTCCCGGAGGTGGAATTGCATGCCATTGTAAGTCTCTTGGTAGAGGTTCTGGGGTTTCAAATCTGCTCCTCTGAAAGAGTAACAAGCTCTCAGTCAAAAGTTATGTTTCCAGTTCTTTTATGACTTTTTAATGCCAACACTCAGAATTCCAAAATTCCACTCTAGAAAGCATTTTCTGTATAATATTCAGGTGAGGAATATTTTCACTTTTTATTTGTTTCTAGAAAACTTAAAAAAAAAACAAACTTCCTAATTCATTCAGTGATACATTGTTTTCCCAGTACATTGTTCACGTCCATGAGCTAGTGAATTTTCTGTAGTTTTTGTTATTTCAAGTTTTACTAAGTGAAATCCATTGTTTTCTCTCCTGAGATTCGTTCTACTTGACTTGAAGTCTCTCTCTCTCTCTGTGTGTGTGTGTGTGTGTGTGTGTGTGTGTGTGTGTGTGTGTGCATAGTCACTAAGCCATTTTCTTTTGAAACTCCAGTAAATGCTATATGCAGGCTAAGGCCTGACCTGTCTTTCATGTCAAGGATGAGTGAGCATCTATGATCTCTGCTAATAGAAATGCCTGATCCCCTTCCATTTACATAGACCAAGAAAGAT
The DNA here is from genome assembly GCA_902729485.2 of Mus minutoides. NCBI lineage: Eukaryota > Metazoa > Chordata > Mammalia > Rodentia > Muridae > Mus > Mus minutoides. The sequence continues at coordinate 122,433 of LR751410.1, read as the reverse complement.
GCCAAGTGCAGGAAACAACCTCAAGTAGCCCCTGCCAGCCACACCTACAGTTTACACAGAGGAAATCTGCCAGTACATGTGTGGATGTGGATAATGCCCAAGCAGCAGGTGTCATCCCATGAATCATTTCTTGAGGTCCTGGGTGTGTAGAAGCAGTCACAACCAAAGCAACCTGTCCTGGGCAACTCAGAGGGGTGATCAAAGTGCATAGTATGATCCTTAACATTTCCAGGCCTTAGTCCCAGTCTCCTCCCACAAGTATACTCACATAAGCTGCCTCATTTGCCCTGCTTTGTTCCAATTTGTGGAGACAATGATGTGCTGAATATCTCTAGTCATCCCTCCTCTTTTCTATATTATTAAATTATACTGTAAATTATATAAATATCAGACATGAGAATTGTGACAGGTCTTCATGCTGAACCTAGTACTCCTTTAAACAGGAGATTCTCACTATGAATGACCAAGATAAAGACACTTATTAGGTGTTATAACGGCCACTTAACATGTGCACAAGGATGAGTGTCAGGAAGTTAAATAATAAAAATAATATTCCTAGTTACAATGATTATTACAGGATATTTGATTATGATACATAGAAACCCAGTTGTTTAAAAAGTTAGCAAAATATGAAAACTTAAATAGATATTGCATTTGTCAGATACAGTTATGTATATCTTGAGAAGATGAAATTTAGCCTCTAGAAGCCTCCACAGATAAGAATGCTAAAGAATGGAACATTCCTGACTACTTTAAGGCATGTTTCTGGGGAGAGCTCTTCTGTTCTNATCAAGTTTTTCAGTCTCTTACATGGTCATTAAATATCCTTTATTCAACATGATAAAATTCATTATGACATCATATCAGGTTCACTCTTCAATATTAATTTTCTAACTCCCCCCAAAGCAAATCTTGGACATTTTGCCACCACATGGAATCAAATTGTATAGAATTAGTGAATCATATGAAATGCATGTTTTTTATATACATCTCAAGAGCTTTTCTTTGAGATATATCAATCCCACAGTATTGTATATGTTGTGGTTATTTCAGCATTATTAGTTGTAAGACTGGACATTGTATGTAAAAATGTGTCTGCAAATTTTTAGTGAAATCTCTAGCAAATAATAATGCTTTAAAGCTAAATGAGTAGTGATATTCACCAGAGGTTTTATTTTATTCTCAATATAGACTCCTTCTCAAACATAGAGCAGTGGGGGTTAGGGTTATAAATGGAATTTGACAAAAGAATGCAGCCACAAAGGAGTAAGCAATTACTAATAGCATAAATACTCATAAATTTATTTCTTATACATATGTTGCCTGCAGCACCTTTTCCTCAAGCCTGTTGAACTAGAGTTAATTTATCATGTGAAGGTTTCTGGAGTACAATTTTGTTCTCAAAGATTCACATTCAAGAAGCAAGCATCTTTCTTGTAAAGATATATTAATTCCTTCAATAAAAAAATGCTAAAGAATATTCATATTTTAGTACTTCTTCTTTCCACAAAATAAAGTTGTATTGTTTATATCTAAAATTGTTTTAAAAGAATACAAACACTAAGACATCCATGTTGTCACTGCACATTAAGTCCCTTTTTGTAAAATTATTTGTAGGCATTGATAAAAACAGAAAATTTTATATTGAAGTGAATAAAGACCCAGAATGGTCTACTTAATGCTGGGGATACAAGAAAAATTTTGGAGGACTTACAATATGCAGTCAAAATTCTGTAGAAATGTATAGGAATCAAGAGATTGTAGAAAAGGTTGGATAAATTGGGGAACAAATTTCAATGGAAGCAGATAGAGGGGCCAAGAGTGCATTCACATAGACATAGAAAATTAATACTTTTAAAAAGGAACAAGGACAATAGAAAACAGAAACAACAGTCATATCACCTAATGGTACAGGCACAATTATCATCCTCCTGCAAAAAATGTATCTAAATGTGAAATGCAAACCAAACATTTTAATATTAAAACATGAGGAAAGACAGAATATTAAATATATACCTAATAACATCATTAAGATATGAAATAGCTTTATGATTTTTTGAAAATAAAAAAAGAAATTAGCTTTCAGAACATCACATAGTATGAGATAAAATTCAGTTCACACTAAAAATTCAAATCACCAAAGCCTGGTTCCACATACCCCACATAATAAAAACTGAAAAAATATAGAGTCAGAAGAAATAGATAAATAAATAGATAAATGGATAGTTAGATAGATAGATAGATAGATAGATAGATAGATAGATAGATAGATAGACATAGAGATATAAAAATAGTATTTGGCAGTGGTTTTGTGACATAAGGAAAAATGGTTAGTGCTTAAAAGATGATTAAAGCAGATAGGTATTCTTCAGAATATTCCAATAGTAATTCATACCAAGATAAATATCCCTAGATTCACAATATGTGGCCCAATAGCATATCTTAATGTCAGCTATTGAATTCCGAATATAATGTATCAGTGGAGGTCCATTAATTTCATATCAAGTACTGGATGATGTCATTAGTTAACTGAGCTCTTTCAGCATTAGAGTTTTCCTCTTACTTGTTATTTAATTGTATTATACATATTTTTTGTGTTAAAATGATTCCTAATAAAAAAAGAAGGCTAAACTACAAGACATTCAATTCTTTTAAGATAATTTGTATAGGAGAAAAGGTAAGTAATAGAGTTCAGAGTCACACATGGCTTCCCATGGTAACTATTCTGACACAGAACACACGGGAAGAAACTCTCTTGACAATCCCATCTTTGTATATATTGAAATCTAAAACAGGAGCCTATATTTGAGTTTTCTTGTGAATTAAGATAAATGCTGCATGTGGTGTGAGTTGGTCACACATAAAATAATACAAGTTCATAAAGCAAACAATGATATTGAAATATTCTGCAGCATGAGTGATACTCAAAATAAAATGAATCCTGGATGGCTCTGTGGTATTTGCATTGAGGATGTGATCTAAAAGTTCCATTGTAGTAGTTTCTTTGGGGGTGAAACAATAACCTTTTGACCTCCACAGCCCTTCCAATCCTATGATCCTATGAGCTAGCAAAGATATATATCTTCATTAAACTGTTTTATTACAGTTAAACTTCACAAATTCATTCACTGTAACTTCTTGTATCAATAGGCCAGAGTCTCCAGACTGTTCAGGGTTTAGGTTTTCACCTGCTTTGTCATACTAAACCATTGCCAGCATGGCATGCTACCTTTCCCAGCAATGAACATCATCTTTGGATTATAGGCTAATGGCTTGTAATTCAAAAAAGACAAAAAAAAAAGGAGAACAAAAACATGGAAAGATGAGTAAAAGAATACTAAAGAACAATAATCCATGCATTATTTGATTTTCAATTTTCTTCTTAAGGTATAATTTGATCTTTGCATATTAATCAAACATGGTGGTGCTCTGAGAGTGAGTATGGTGGCTGAATATGAAATAAGAGTCATATTTTAACTAATTTCTGGGAAGTGCCTGTAACTGTTTTCTTTCGTTCTATGCAAGGTATCAGTTTACTTGCATCTTTATGTATAACAGTCAGATCATATCCTTTCTCCCGTATTTTGTCCTGGGATCTAGGCTTTACACCCAAAGATACAAAGGCACTGCAAATGGATAAGGCTTTAGTTGCTACAATGCAGGCAAAATAAGTGTTATTAGAATATCAAAAATATCTAAATGTTTCTAAGTTAGTATCTAATTTTATGAAAAGTTTTCAATGCCTTCATTGGGCTGTAAAGAATGAAAAGTTGATTATTCTGATAGTGGACATGATTCCAGGGATAATAGTGGAACATTGTAGAGATTTACTGACAAAATACTATGTATTGGGTACTTTTCATTAATTTTTAATTGTAAAGATGATAGTTTTTGTCTTAGTCAGGGTTTCTATTCCTGCACAAACATCATGACCAAGAAGCAAATTGGGGAGGAAAGGGTTTATTCGGCTTACATTTCCATACTGCTGTTCATCGAAGGAAGTCAGGACTGGAACTCAAGCAGGAGCTGATGCAGAAGCCATGGAGGGATGTTCTTTACTGGCTTGCTTCCCTTGGCTTGCTCAGCCTGCTCTCTTATAGAACCCAAGACTGCCAGCCCAGAGATGGTCCCACCCACAAGGGGCCCTTGATCACTAATTGAGAAAATGCCTCACAGCTAGATCTCATGGAGGNCTAATGATGGCCAACTAGGCCATCTTCTGCTACATATTCAGCAGAGCTTCATTCTTCTCTATCTCCTTTACATAGGCTGCCATCAGACAGTGTATCTTCCCACCTCAAAAGATCTAGATGACAGGTTTATTTTCTCATCTCAAAAAACTGGATTAAAAGTGAGTCTTCTCACTTCACTTGATTTCATAAAGGGAAAAAGTCCCTAACAAGTATGCACAGTCATTTGGATTCTGGTTATTTCCAGATGACAAGTTGACAACCAAGAAATGCCACCATGCCAGAATTCACTCATTGAAATATACCACGTGTATGTGACTACCCCGCCCCCAAATCTCTTCCTCTCTCTGTCCTACTGCCCCTCCTTCATTCATCCCTCCTCAATAAATTTCTTTACATCTACAGAACATAAGCTTCTGAAACTTCAACATTATAGGATATTGCAAATGCAGCTCTGCACATTTCAGTCGATGCATAGTACTAAAGTCTGCAGTATTTCATTTATGCAAAATCTCTGGATTTTAAACCATGATTGGAAAAATAAAGGTATATGATGTGAACAACATAGCAGGAGTTTGAATTAGGAACATTTTCAATGTTTTCATGCTTGTATGCATATGCATCTAGTTTATTTAGTGTTCATTTTGCATCCTGAGTGAGTTTGTTGAAAATGTTGTATGTTGAACGTATCCACTGATAAGTTGACCCATTCCATTCTTGTTATTATAAATTTGGAGATTTCCTAGAGGGGCAAGAATTATACTGGTTTATAAATAGCTTATCTTCTGCACTGCTTCAAGAACTAAACAAATACAAAACTAATGCTTATGTGTAATATTACAGACTTGGGATTTAACATTCATCACAAAATATCACACTACTAATGGTATTAAATGTAATTTCTAACGTTTTCATTCCTAAACTCTGGCCATTTCAGTTAACAAAATTTCTTAAATTCATTATGAAAATTACTAAATGGTCAGCACATCAGCCCTGTGCTTGCTCAATTCAATCCATCAAAAAAATGTTCAATATAATTCCATTTACTTATTAAGGCTTTGAATTTTGTAAATTTAAAGATATCTAGAAACTAGTTGACTATGCCAATGTGTATTTTCTAAAGGTTCCTAATTAGTTCCATAAATCCATATTTTTCCCTTACATATGTGGCCAGCTTTGAGTGGGATTTTGTGTGTACGAAGGAGAAGGGAAGAAGTGAGAATTGATCACTGCATACTATATATATGATTAATTATGACACTGAATTCCACTTCATGGCGAATATAGGTTAATTTTATGATTCATAGAACAGCATATTTAGAAAAGTAAAATTCTTATATTAAATAACATTCACTAAAATAATGTGGAAAAAGATACTGTCTCATCATTTTCTTTCTCTGAAACATAAGATATGTGAATGTACTTTCTGTGTATACTGATGTGTTCAATTCACAGGATGAGGATTCAAAACATTATAGATACCACAACTAAGAATATGAATAAATAAATTAATAAAGGGCATGCATTTCCTGGATTTAAATTGAATTATCATATGAATCAGGGAAAACATCTCTAAGAATGACCTATATGAAAAACAGCAAGAAGAAGGAAGCATTGCTCTAAATTAGTAAGTAAAATTGATGACTGGGAATGGAATACACTAAATAAATTAGAAGCATTCTAGTCAAGAACCCAGACATCTCTGGGATGTTTTATTCCAAATGGATCAAGACCAAGTAAGGACTTAATAGTATTTAGCCTATTAGCATCATATGTACATATTTTATTTTGGGGTATGCACATGTATCTGGGTTTTGTGTGTGAAGCATGTAGACATTGAAATGGATGGTAACACAAAAGTTCTCTCTCTCTTTCTCTCTTTCTCTCTCTGTGTGCATGTGTGTGCATGTGTGTGTGTGTGTGTGTGTATGTGTGCGCGTGCACCTGTGCGTAGTGAACTATTCTTCTTGATCACTTCTCTTCATTTTATTGAGGCAGACTCTCTTCTTTCTCAGAACTATCTTGAGGTATTAAGCTCGGTCAGTTCATTTAGTAGAACTAGACCACTGGGGAACGGAGACCAAAGACCATTATCCTAACGTCCATCGACGGTGTGAACGGGTCCAAAATACACGAAAGATTCCTTAGATCAGAAAACAGGAGACCGAATGTTTAATTCTTAAATAGGTGAAACACTTACTCTGTTCTTTGTCTACCAAAAAAAAGTGAAAGAGTGGACTACATCATATGGACCACAAGTGATCATCTCTAGGTACTAATGTGTTATGTAGGCAAGTGATTGGCTGAGGTATTCAGTAGCCTCAGAGTATGTTTCAGTCTGACTGCTATCATTCACTATATCTGTGCCTTGGACATTTTTTTCTTGAGGCATCTATGGCTTAGTCTGGAAAATGAGATTTTTAGCCATAGTTTAAAGGGCTTTTTAAAAAATTTATGAGGACATTGCTTGCTAAATGACTAGGATAGGGTGTGGTCCATGGGTTATTGTCACTAAATGGTATATCCAGTTTTCTTCATAGTGAGATTTTGATGATTTAGCAGGCTATATCATTTGCACAGTATTGCTAGTATACCACAAATACTTTCCAACAACACAAACATGTTTTCTGCCACATTATCACTGAAAACTTCTGTAAAGATTGTTTCCATAATCAGAAGTAATATAGTGTAAACAGAGTAGTTTTTCTCTTCCTTTAAAATTCTTCAATTCATTTTTTTCCTCCATATCCACCTTACTTTAAGTTCTTTATCAAAAGCAAACATACAAACCACCAACACAACAAAATCCAAAAACCTAAAAAGCAACACTATCTATCTATCTATCTATCTATCTATCTATCTATCTATCTATCTCTTATTTTTTGAGACAGGGTTTCTCTGTGTAGCCCTGGCTATCCTGGAACTCACTCTGTAGGCCAGGGTGGCCTCAAACTTAGAAATCCACCTGCCTCTGCCTCCCAAGTCCTGGGATTAAAGGCATGTGCCACCACTGCCTGGCACAATACCTCTGAAAAAAAAATAAAAGAAACAAAACAAAACAAAAATAAACACCTCACCAAATTCTAACCAAATACAAGTCCAACAGAAAGAACTGAAGGAATTAGGGAGAGAGAAGACTATGATCAACCTATATTTATACTTAAAGATTGTTTTAATAATAAAAATGATAATACATTTGTTAACTGTTTTACTTGTATTTTTAAAATTTTAGCCCACCATTTTAGAACATCTATGATATATTAAATAATTTTATGAAATATATAAAGTTGTTTCATAAAAATTAAAGATGAAGATAAACTAATACTGTAACTCAGAGATTGCCTAGAAAGTAATTATAGTTCTACCTATTCTATAATTAGCTGTCTGCTATAACATTAGCATGCATGAATGTAAATAGAAATAAAAGAGTTGATTCTGGAAAGTCATACAGGTTTAACACTTAGTTAATCCATGAATTAATAATAGATAAGACAGTTTACAGACAGGTCACTTGAATTGTCATATAGCAGCCCACATGAAGCAAGACCCAAAGCTTGGTATAATGCTCTCTTATAACTAAATTTTTAAAAGAATTTTGGCTTTTGAGATTTATAGGTAAAACTCAATAAAGAAAATAAACTTTGCATGAGCAGAGGAGATGCCTGTAGTATTTTCTCATTGTTCTTTGACATCCCAATAATTTACTTTTTATTATAGCCCCCCTCCTCCTTCTCTTCCTATTCCCATCCTGAAACCTACCTCCTCCCATTTCCATCTCATCTCCACTTGGGGCAGTCATTGGTTTGCTGTTGCCTCATTTCTGCTCCAAGTTTATCCAAGCCCATCTTGTAGGCAAGACAAACCACATGCAACACGAAAGATTCCCCATAAACATAGAATCCAGATTCTCTACAATATCACATTTAAATGAATGCACATTAAATACACTATTATCTGTGACTGATTCGAAACTGGGACATCCACAGGAAAAAAAATTCCATTGATTGACTCAGTTTAAACATTTAAGTGTTCTGTGTATTTTTAAAAATCATTTTACTTTATTAAATTAGCTAATATCTAATGCTGAGAAAGAAAACAAAAGGAAAAGTAATAAGGTATCTTATAATTAATTCATTTCCTTTATACATTTCCTTATGTATAAATATGGACATAACGCAAATGTAGTTTCCTTAGTTACAATGAACTGGTGCATGCTTGCAGAAGTAGTTAAGTTTACCTTCATTAGCACTATATTATGTATATTAAAAATTATATGTGGCATCTCACAATTATGTACAGATTTTAATGTGTAAATTATTTTTCTAAGGAACTACATTACTACTGATAGCAATTGAAATATATTCCAAATATTTTGGATAAGATATGTGCCTATTTAATAAAAACATAACAGAAGTTAGACAATTTTGTGTAATACTTATAGCCTTGTAAAGAGAAAATACATGTACAAACTACAAAAATTGCATAATTTCAGTGACTCCACATTGATTCAGCATTTAATTTGAATTTAGAAAATTTTACTGAAAAATATAAAGCTAAATGCTTTAATTCATGATAATAACTTAACACATTGATTCCTTTAATTTTTAAGTCATGAGCGACACACTCTTAGCTTTCATTGGATCTACACTTGTATAAATCATTTTTAATAAGAAAATATAATGAGTCAAAGTGTTCATAATACCAATAATAGGAAGCTGAGTTTATAAATGCCATGCTTTCAGTATTAGTCAGAAAATACAGAGAAGGACAAGCTAAGTTCCCTGAAGCGACAAACTCTCCATTCCTGCTCTGGACTTTTATGCTAGGATTTAAATTTCAGTATGAGATATCCACAAAAGGTTATTACTCTCACCTGAGACAATTTTTTTAGTGTCATTTGAAGGAAGTATGAGGATGTGGCTTTATTACCATGGAATACTCTGACACCAGTCTCTTGTTATCTGTTAATTAGAAATATTATGATGGAAGAGAGAGACAGAGTGAGAGGTAAGATAAAAAAGAAAGAGGGAGAGAGAGAGAGAGAGAGAGAGAGAGAGAGAGAGAGAGAGAGAGAGAGAGAGAGAATGAGTGGACCCTAGTCCATATACATAATTTAAATTTATCACCAGAGTTAATGTTTAAGTGCAATGGACTGGGCTCAGGTGCTCCCCCTCAATCCATGGGAATCAGGGTTTTGAACAGATGAGCAAAGAGTTGAGGATGTCACAACATGGCCTGGGGCAGGTCTGATTATCCAAACCCTCTCACACCCAGACACAACAAGGTTTTGAATGAGATCAGAAGTGAAATACCCTCTGCCCCAATACCTGGTCTAACTGGGACCTCCACATGGCCCAGTGGAGGCAGGCTCTATCCTCCCTGCCCTGCTGGAGATACAAACTGGCTCAAAACTCAACTCCAAGGCAGAGCCAATGCTCCAGACCCCACTCTTTATCCAGAGACAGCTTGACTCCTTAGTGGTCCATCACCACCAGGCTCACAGGCTCACAAGTGAGACAAGAGCCAGTTAGAAACAGCAAGGCCAATTAACACCCCAGATAACCAGATGGCAATAGGCAAATTCAAGAACATATGCAACAGAAACCCCTGTCACTTGGAGCCATCAGAAACAAGTTCTCCCACCACAGCAAGCCCGGGATACCCTAACACCCCTGAAAATCAAGACTACAACCTAAAATCCCATCTCATGAAGATGATAGAGGACCTTAATGAGAGCATACATACCTTAAAGAAACACAGTAGAACCCAGGTAAACAGGTAGAATCTCTTAAAGAAGAAACACATGAATCCCTTAACGAAATACAGGAAAACACAACCAAACTGATGAAGGAACTGAACAAAACTGTCCAGGATCTAAAAATGGAAATAGAAATAAGTAATAAAGAAATCAAAAAGGGGGGGGCAACCTTGGAGATGAATAACCTAGGAAAGAGATCAGGAGTTAAAGATGCAAGCATCACCAACAGAATACAAGAGATAGAAGAGAGAATCTCATGTGTAGAAGATACCATATACAATATTGAGACAGCAATCAAAGAAAATACAATGTGCAAGAAGCTTCTAAGCCAAAACTTTCAGGAAATGCAGGACGCGATGAAGACATCAAACCTATGAATAATAGGAAGAGATGAGAGAGAAGATAACCAATTTAAGAGCCAGGAAACATCTCCAACAAATTTATAGAAGAGATTTCCCCTAACCTGAAAAAAGGAGATGGTAAAACATGTATAAGAAGCCTACAGAAGACCATATAGATTTGACCAGAAAGAAATCCTCCTGTCAATAATCAAATCACTAAATGCACAGAAAAAGAAAGAATATTAAAGTAATAAGTGAAAAAGGCCTAGAAACATAAAAAGACAGACCGAACAGAATTATATCAGATTTCTCAATAGAGACTCAAAATGGCAGAACATCCTGGACAGATATAATGCAGAACCTAAGAGACCACAAATGCCAGTGCAGGTTACTATACCTAACAAATTCTCAATCACCATAAATAGAGAAACAAAGATATACCATGACAAATACAAATTTAAACAATATCTTTCCACTAATACAGCCCTACAGAGGGTAATAGAAGGAAAACTCCAAAACAAAGATGGAAGCTACATCCAAGAAAAACCAAGAAATTAATCATTTAACAAAAAACTCAAAGAAGAGAACAACAGAAACATAAAAAGAGCACAATCAACAAAAATAACCAGAGCCAAAAATAATTTGTTTTTTATATCTCTCAATATCAATGGACTCAGATACCCAATTAAAATCATAGTCTAACAGACTGGATATGTACACAGGACCTAGCATTTTGTTGTCTACAGGAAACACACAATAAAAAGTGTGATAAAAACAGACACTACTTCACACTAAAGGGCTGGAAAAATTTTCCACACAAATGGTCTTAAGAAACAAGTTTGGATAGCCAGTCTAATATCCAAAATAGTGTACTTTCAACCAAAATTTATCAAGAGATGGTGAAGGACAGTTCATAATAATAAAAGGAAAATTCCAACAAAATGAATTCCCAATTCTGAACATCTATACCCCAAATGCAAGGGCATTCATATTTGTAAAAGAAGCATTACTAAAACTCAAAACACACATTCATCCAAACACAATAATAGTGGGGGACTTCAATACTCTACTATCATCAGTTGACAGATCATAGAGGAATTAAACACAAACACTATCAGAAGTTATGAACCAAGTTATTAAGATACATGTACAGAGCATTCAACCTAAAATAGAATGGAAGAATATATATTCTTCTTAGCACCTCATGGTACCTTCTCCAAAATTGATGATACAATCGGGCAAAGGGAAAGCTTCAACAGATACAAGAAGATTGAAATAATCCCAAGCATTATATCAAGTCACCATGGACTAAGGCTAGTTTTCAATACCAACAAAAACAACAGAAAGCCCACATACATATGAAAACTGAATAACAATATACTCAATGATAACTTGGTCAGAGAATAATGAAAAAGAGAAATTAAAGTCTTTCTAGAATTTAATGAAAATGAAGTCATAGAATATCCAAAATTATGGGACACTATGCAAACAGTAATAAGAGAAAAATGTCCTTCATAAAAAAAAATGTAGAGATTCTCCACTAACAACTTAATAGCTCTTTTGAAAGCTCTAAAACCAAAACAAAACATATCCAAGAGGAGTAGAGGCAGGAAATAATCAAACTAAGAACTGAAATTAACCAGTTAGAAACAAAGAGAACAATACAAAGAATCAGCAATACCAAGGGCTGGTTCTTTGAGAAAATCCAGTAGATAAATATGTAGCCTAACTAACAAAAGAGCTTAGAGACAGTATCCAAATTAACATATTCAGAAATGAAAAAGGGAGACATAACAACAGGAACTGAATAAATTAAAAAAAATTTGTCAGAGCCTATGCTCAACCAAACTGGATGATCTAGATGAAATGGATGATTTTCTAGAAAGATATCAGACACTAAAGTTAAATCAGGACCAGATAAACTATCTAAACTGTCAGTAACCCCTAAAGAAATAGAAGCAGTAATTAAAATTCTCCCAACCAAAATAATCCCAAGGCCAGATGGTTGTAAAACTTAGTGCAAAATTCTATCACACCTTACCTTCAAATAAGAGGTGAGTACACCTATGCAAGTCCTCCATACAGGGACAGAGGTAGAAACACTGTGGGGTGAGTACACCTGTGGAGGACCACCAGGCAGAGAGACACGGGGAGGGGGGAGGTCCCAGCCAAGGCAGGGGCCACTGCCTCTGTCAGAGTTGGTGCCTGAGTGTAAGGCAGTGGGAAAATTTCTTCTTCTGGTGTACTGTCCTATAAAATAGGATAGAGAGGCTTATAAGACTTGGAGACTTTCTGCTTTTGTTCTTCTGCCATCAGAGTGGGCATGGTTCCTGGAGGCTAAGTAGCATTGGTAAGAGGTAGTAAAAATGATTTCACCCAAGGTGATGGGTTGGCATCCAAATCTTTCCAGACTACAATGTAGAGGACTTGTTCTGGATGCTCCTGCGCTTTCTAAAATGCTTTGTCTTTCACGACTAGCACTATGAGGAGATGGAGGCTGGCCATCCCACTCTGAAAGTAAGACGACTCCCATCTGCAAAATGTGTGCATTTCCTTCTTGCTCACGTCCACTGAGATTGTGAGCTCTGGTTTTCACTTCCTTAAGTGAGCTAAAACAATCTTAAGAGGGTGGGAGGGAAGAAAGTGAGAGTTAACGTCTGAGTGAGTGTTGTGTCTGTCACCATCCAGTACAACACAAGACTAAGCACTATCAGAACCATCACTGACAAAACCACATACACGGTATAGCTATTTCATGACTGGAAGCACAAGTAAATCCAAACATTACAACTGACAGACTCACTTCAGAAAGTGGAAGAGAGGTGGATACTGAAGCAGATTGTGCCCGAGGTCTCTCCTTGATCAATTCTAACTGATGAGCAGGAACCTCATCCACCCAGGACCTGGGGTCAGGAACGGCTTCTTGTCCCCTATTATGGAGGTGACGATCCAGCAACTCCATTTTAGTCACTTCTTTTTTTTTTTTTTTTTTTTTTTGGTTTTTCGAGACAGGGTTTCTCTGTATAGCCCTGGCTGTCCTGGAACTCATTTTGTAGACCAGGCTGGCCTCGAATTCAGAAATCCGCCTGCCTCTGCCTCCCGAGTGCTGGGATTAAAGGCGTGGGCCACCACACCTGGCTTAGTCACTTCTTGATGCATACACTTTTACCTTGAGGCTTTTCCAATGACAAAATATGGTCAGAAAGAACAGACATGAATAATGAACAATTCAGAAACACTGACATTCACCACACTCACTAGCCAGTTTTAGACTCCCAAGACTGCAGATTCCAGAGATTCGTTTGGGAATCCCGGATGAGCCCCCAAATTTTGTGTCCATGATTCTGCAGGACCCCCAGGATAGCTCTCAAACCTGTTGAACCTGATTTAAAGATGCAAATAGAGTGTTTTATTGATAAGAGCCAAACTACGATCGCAAAACTTCCCACTGGGAAGGACAGGAGTGCGATCCTGAATCTAGAAGGTTTGGCACTTATACACATCATAGTTAGAAATTCTTTGGATTTTAGCGTGATGGGAGAGTGGCAAAGCAAGTCATTTTTCAAGAATGATATCGTTTGTTCAGGCGACAAGGCAGAATTGCTCAACTGGGAGTTTGGGAGACATGTCTGACCTGAGGAGTAACTTTATGGTGCTAGTAGGAATTAATATGTTTTACAGCTAGTCATTCCTACCTGTGACCCCTGATTACTTTCTCAATGAATTTTTTTTTCTTCTTCTTTCTCAAGGACAGGACCAGATGTGCCTGGGCAGTGCTTAGCTGTTTATTAGTGAGAGCACCAGCCTCTGCAACAAGAGGTGAGGGAGGCCGCCATTTGTCTATTCTGAAGCAGGCATTTGTGGCTCCTTGGGTGTGTGGGGGGATGTTAAGGGGTGTCTTTGTAGAAACATGGATAGCAATATTCTGCGGCCAGACCAGGTCTCTTCTGAATTGCCAAGGGAGGGGGAGAGGAATCTCACCGCACTTGCTGCATGAAGGAGCACTGGGAAGGGAAACTTCTGAGAGAAATCCCGGAGGCAAGCTGCCTGTGCATTTCACAATCACATCACAATACCCAGTACTCTAGTAGAATCATGACTCATATTGCTTAATTAACCAATCAGATTTATGTATCAATAATATCACAATTTATAAGATGCAAATATAATAATTTCAGAGCCAAATGATAATGATAAAAGCTTTATTCCAATATTTCTAAGCTTGTGAAATCATAGCTACTTGTGGCTGGAAAATGCCACGTGGGTACACGTCCACAGCCACGGTTCTTCTCCTATTCTTACATGTTCTCTGTCTCTCTACTCTTGGCTCCTCCCTTTCCTTGTCCAATCATAAACCTCCTCTGCACTAATGTAATTGGACAGGGCAAATCCTCTGACAGAGGAATTAAAGTCACATGCCTAAACATATCAAAAGCAATATTCAGCAAACCAACAGCCAACATCAAACTTCATGATGAGAAACTTGAAGCAATCCCACTGAAATCAGGGACAAGAAAGGCTGCCTACTCTCTCCATATTTATTCAATATAGATCTAAAACTTTTAGCTAGAGCAATAAGACAGAAAAAGGAGGTTAAAGAGATACAAATTGGAAAGAAAGAAGTCAAGGTATCACTATTTGCAAATGATATGATAGTATACTTAAGTGACCCCAAAAATTCCACCAGAGAACTCCTAAACCTGATAAATTCAGCAATGTGGCCAGATATAAAATTAACTCAAACAAATTAGTGGCTTTTCTCTACACAAAGGATAAGCAGGCTGAGAAAGAAATTAAGGTAACAGCACCCTTCACAATAGCTACAAATAACATAAAAAAAAATTGTGAAACTCTAGCCAATCAAGTGAAAAATATGTATTACAAGAACTTCAAGTCTCTGAAGAAAGAAATTCTCAGAAGATGGAAAAATCAGAATCAGTAGAATTAACATATTAAAATGGCCATATTACCAAAAGCAATCTACAAATTCAATTCAATCCACACCAAAAGTCCAACTCAGGTCTTCACAGAGATAGAAAGAGCAGTTCTCAACCACATCTGGAATAACAAAAAACCCAGGATAGTGAAAACCATTCTCAACATTAAAATAACTTCTGGTAGAATCACCATCCCTGATCTCAAGCTATACTACTGATTAATAGCTATAAAACCTTATGGTATTGGTACAGAGACAGACGGGTAGATCTGTGAAATATAATTGTATGCACAGTAATAAACACACACAACTATGGTCACCTGATCTTTGACAAAGAAATCAAAACTATACAGTAGAAAAAAAGAATACAAATAAGTAGCAGTTGGGGTATGGAGAATTTGGGTAATCACTAGAAAGTATCAGACACCAGGGATTGGAGAAGCTCCCAGGACCCACTGGGGATAACTTTAGCCAAAAACCCAACAGCAGGAAGATAGAACCTGAAGAAGCCACCTCCAGTAGATAGATATGGTCCCCAAGTGAAGGGATGAGGCCACCCACCCATCTCAAAAACGTTAACTCAGAATTGTCCCTGTTTAAAGGAAATACAGGGAAAAAGTGAACCAGATGCTGAAGGAAAGGCCATCCAGAGACCACCCCATTATGCAATCTATTCCATCCACAGACATCAAACCACAACATTATTGCTGATGCTAAGATGTGCTTGTAGACAGGAACCTGGTATGGCTGTCCTCTGAAAGACTCTTCCAGCACTTGACACAGATGCACATAGTTACATTTGACTGAGCCTATGGACCCCAAATCAAAGAATTAGGAGAAGAGCTGAAGGAGCTGAAGGGGATTATAACCCCACAGGAAGAACAATGCTATTAATTATCTGGACTCTTCAGAGTTTCCAGGGACTAAAGCGCCAATCAAAGAGTAGACATGGGTGAATCCACGGCTTCCAATATATATGTAGCAGAGTTCTGCCTCATCTGCCATCAGTGGGAGAGAAGGGACTTGGTCCTGTGTTGGCTTGATATCTTAGAGAAGAGGAATACTAAAGGGGTGATGCAGGAATGTGTGGGTGGGTGCAGGAGCACCCTCTTAGAGACAATGGGGAGGGAAATAGGGTGGGGTGTTCATGGAGGGGAGACCGGAAGTGGGGCAACATTTGAAATGTCAACAAATAAAATAATAAATAAAAATAAAATAAAATAAAACAAAGAGGAGAACTTACCCTCTTGTGCTCACTAGGGGACACAGAGCAGAAAGTACTCCTGTATCCTTTTGTGCTCAAATGAACCATACAACTGATCCTTAGCATCTCCTATAAAAGTACATGACATTTAGACTAGGCACAAAAACAATCAACAAAACAAAACAAGAAGCAATTTTACCTCATTTCCTTTTACTTTACTTTTAAAGTCTTATAAGATAGGTAAACCTTATTTCTAAATTGTATATTTTCTAAGGTATGTTTCCTGTTTTAAGAGAAAACATCGCGCCTTCCAGAATTGAAAGATAAGTAAATTGTTCTTGGTTTTACATAGTGTCCTTTAGAATAATTTCTTTTCTGCTTAAAATTTATGGGTTTTGCTTCTTTCAACTGAAGTCTGTTTTTATCTAAACAAAGGGAACATAAACTCAGTATTACTTTTCCTTTTAAATAGGCTGCTTGTCACAACCCAACAGATGTTAAATGCCTATATATCTTGCATATGATCCTGGATCTGTTTCTTGGCTTTCACTTCTATCCTATTGAGAAATTATCTATTCCTGGCTTGCATCTTGCTATTTTTACTACTTCATATTTTATTTAAATAGATGAAAGAGCTAATCTCTTGCCATTAACCAGGGATGTCCTGACATTTTCTTTACATGATTATCTTTTGCATTTGAACAGTGTAATGTTATCTAATATTTAAAAGCTCTACCAGCTCCTTTAATCACTGATGTCCATTACTTTGAGCCCAAGATGGTTTGCAGCTCATGTATGCAAAGCTTGTTGGGAACAGCATCATTGTTTCAGAATTTGATTCTCCCATAATTGTTGGTTCGCTGCTTTGCTCTTCAAATTGAAAAAGTAAATTATTTTTTACAGGACTGTTTGCATGTATGTTTGTATGTGTATGTTTGCAGCATGAGGAAAGCAGAAAAAGGAAAAAACTTTAAATTATTGCAAAAGGAATTCACGACAATACATGTTTGGTTTTGTATTCAATCCCTTTCTACTTCCCTTTCTCACAGCAAACAAGGAAGAGTTACTACAATTTTTCTTTATTCCAAATAGTTGACATGAAAATGAAAGTTAGTATAGATGAAGGTTCTTAACTAAAATATATATATTGTTCCTATGTTTTCACCAGAGGATTGGAAGTCTCTGTTATCTTAGGGAGCCCATCCATTACTAACATCTATCTCAACAAGGAGTAATAAAGAAAATTACTTTTCTTGTGTCAAGAATTAGAATACTCAGAACTACTCAGTTAAATTAAGAACTAATTTAGTACAATTAGCATGTATTTATATTTGCAAATAATTAACGTTATATTGTTTTACCAACATGAAGGTATATTAATGCTGAAGATTCCAGTTGGAGATCTACACAATATACACTAATTTTTCTTTACAGATTCCTCCCTTACCATAGGGAAAGACATTAGCTGAGTCTATGCTAAGCACTAGACACAAGCTGTATCAAAGGACTTCCCTAGGGACTTTTTGAATGGAGAAAGCCCCTCTAAGTACATTTGTATGAAAAACACATGTGCTCATAATTTCAAATTTTCTGGGTTACCTCACTTAGAATGATATTTTCAAGTTCTTCTTCAGTTTTGAGAAAGCCTTTTGAGTTGAAAACTGATGACTCTTCCTGTCTTCACAAACCCTTGAGGAACACCTATTTTCCCACCAAAGTCCTTGCATATTTATTTTATATTTACATTGTAAGCATGATCCCATTCTTTTCAGATTGAATAAGTCAGGATAGCCATGGTTTCTTTATTTGCCAATAGTTTATATATTCTCATTAGACAAGTGATTAGATTGCTGTACTCCATTGACTTGGAATATACAATCTAATTTTACGATAATACCTCTTTTTGAAGTGTTTGTGAACAACTAAATACACTTAGTGTTCATATCTGTTGTTATACTAAGTAGTATGCTAGTGAAAACAAGAACGCTTTAAAAACACATTTTAGTAGTATATGCAATTTTTGTGTATACATTCCTACTACAGAGAATAATAAAACTATTACCAATATTAACGACAAACTAGGGAAATTTGAAAACGTCATCCTTAGCTTAGAAAGGCTGATAAGAGCTGACTTCAACACAGCAGACAGTAATATTCCTCAGGAATATGAACCAGGTCTTTAACTCTCAGTTAACTGTTGAAAACATTTAAAAATTAAGTGGGTAATTTGCTCAAATCATAGGTTTGAGACTTGAAGCTATGCCTGAAAGACTATTGATCAAAAGGCTACCTAGGCACACCTGGAGTTTACTATCTAAATGCATCTTGATTGGAATTGGCTAATTAAGCCAGATAAATGGGAAGTAAATGGCTTAGTTTAAAATAAATTCAGAGATGTTAGAAGTGAGAACACAGACATTTTGAGCAATCAGCACCCTCCAAAGCTGTCTGGATTCTCTTCCCTAATCCCTGGCTGACTTCAGGAAATCGCATGTGTGATTTACTGCTGTGTGCTATTGTGAGCACTTAACCTGTGGCTCACATGCAATGTTAAACAGAAAATTTGAAATTCTGAGCACATTTTTCTGTTGTTTTGGAGACTGCAATAACATCATTCCTTTCTTTCCGTTTTGTCTTTCTTTCCTTATCTTCACCTATACCTTTCAAACTCATTGTGTTGATTTTTGTTAAGTGTTTTATAAATATATGCGTCTAATATACTAATATATAAATGTATTTGCTTTATATATTCATAGATAATAGGTACAATCTTCTCAACATGTATAACATTACTTGTATGTATATTTTTAGGATTGGCAATTGGGAACTGGTAAATCAAGTGGTGTACTCTTTTATAATTAGATAAAGAATTTAGACTTTGCTACCTTTGTTGAGACTTAATTTGTTCTAATATTTAACATTTGTAAAAATAACAATTGTAATGAGTAATTTTGGAATCTACTTTCCTAAAAATCTGAATATTAACCCTTAGCTTCAGGTGATTCCAATGTAGTAGCAACCAGGCAGCCTCAAACTCCCAAGATCAGCAATTTCTGCTCTTGAGAGCTGAGATTAAAGGTCTGAACAACATCTGGCATTTCCTTTTTGCAAGTGTCCTTTTCTTCTGGTTATTTTATTATTTCAATAATGATACCATTTTACTGATATGTATCTGATAATAAAATGCATCTTTTTTTCTTTTTTTTTTTTTTAAGACAGGGTTTCTCTGTATAGCCATGGCTGTCCTGGAACTCACTCTGTAGACAAGGCTGGAATCTACCTGCATCTGCCTCCGAAGTGCTAGGATTAAAGGTGTGTGCCACCACTGCCTGGCTGTTTTTTCTTAAACTTTAAAGTTGCTGTAGTCACTTTAGCTTCTTTTGCAATGGTGATGTAAAAATCTATAAAGTAACAATTCTAAGTGCTATGAGATGTGCAGGAGAAAAAAAAAAACCACCATAAACCATGGCTTGTTCCTGTGTTCTAGTGTGGTCTTGTAGCTTGGGGATGTTGGATATCTGTGCTTGAGTACATTGATCAGTGCTTGCTTTCACACTATGTCCCAGAATTGTCTGTGTATTCGCTGCTTCTCACTGTTGCATCTTGACAAACTGGTCCTTGCTCCATTGACCAGACAGCCTCAAACTCACAAGGTCTGCAATTTCTGCCTCTTGAGAGCTAAGAGTAAAGGTCTGAACCACATCTGGCATTTCCTTTTTGAAAGTGGCCTCTTCTTCTGGTTATATTATTATTTCAATGATGATACCATTTTATTGATATTTATCTGATAACAAAATACATCTTTTTCATTTTTTCTACCACCACTGCATGGACACAAACACACATGCGCATCACACCAACCCCCCACAAACACATGCATGCACACACATGCATACCACAAATATAAACATACAATGTACACACAAATGTACCTGCACAGAGACACACAGACACATAGAATCTTAAAGACATATAGACACAGATGCATACACACACATTGAGAATTTTAAATTATCACATTATTCAGCTTAAGTTATTAAGCATTTCATTTTCTAGAGGACAACATACAAAACTTGGAGAAAGAGGTTGTTAAGTGTTCTCCCTGGGTCCTCACACATCCCATTAAAAAAACCTTTATCTACTAAACTAAGACATAAAACTCCAGCCTATACCACAATTCATTCCCAAATTTATATCTGACATAAGCAATTTCACATTCCTGCAAATTTCTTCTATAAATAATTGTATAGTGGTGGTTATTAAACAAGTTTGTGAAACGATCAGTGAAAAAAAAATTAACAGTCTACATCTTTCAATACACAAATGAATATGTGGTTGTACAGATGGGTTTTGTGACAGGAGTATTACCAGTCCAGTGCTCCATGAAGGCTTCTGTTAACATTCATGTCAACTCAACTTCAGCCATACCACAGTGGTCAGAACTTCTGCTGATGTTCCTGCTTCACATTGAGGTCTGTCACTGTCTTTGCACCTGAGCTATGCTCTTCCATCTCCCTTATTTAATTATGTTGTAAATATAGTATTGATTGTAAATCAGAGGATGGTGAGTCATGTGATACATTACAGATTTGATTAGGACCAGTAATTTAAAGAATTAATACAAATTTCAAACATTCAGTGGCAAAAGCTAATTTCATAATTGTTGATTATTTCTGAGTACTTGAGCTTCTTATATTTAATGTTTTCTAATTGGTTCATTAGGTTAAATATCCCCTTCTCTGAAACACTATCCATATCTTAAGAACAAGCATATAATTTATTGATGTCTTTAGTATTCAGAAGGCAATGTTCTTGGTTTGAAGCAGAGGCAATGGAACAGAGAAGTAATTAAGATGGAACATTTAGGAGCCCATGATGTAAACTAAGAAATTCAAAACTTTAGAATTTAGTCAGGATGTTGTAAAGCTAATCAGCAGAGAAAACTCTAACACAACAGTGAGTTGAAAGTGTGCAGAAATATGTTTTTAATGCTGTGGAGTGTACAGCCTGCATTACAACCTGAAGTGTTTTTGCTTTCCTAGATATGCTCAAATTATAAATTGACAAGTGGTCTTTTCTCTGTAATAGCTTAAAATATTGCAAAACAGTAGGGCTCTTTTAACTACCAAAATTTTCCATAACCGATTTTCCCTTGAAAGGATAGCCTTTGTGCACATATGAATACAAGCAAAACATTTGTATTTTGAACACATCAGAGTAAATTCTCTCTCTCTCTCCCCTTAGAGAAAACGTGTAATAATATGTCTGGAGACATATAGGGAATAAAAAGTGAACATTAAGATTTACAAAAAGGCTTTAGAAAAACTGAGAAATTATATGCAAAAGAAAAGGTTACCACATCCTCTATAATATCTCACGTGTGTGTGTGTGTGTGTGTGTGTGTGTGTGTGTGTGTGTGTTTGTGTGTGTGTGTAAGACCCTAAAAGAATGTAGAAACAAAAGTTATTAAGCATGTTGCCTGAAAGCACTTACTAAAATCTCTGCCCACTTCTCTGTGTCTTATTTGTATAATGTTGCTTTTTATTACAATACAATCCCTCATATTTATCTTCTGTATCACAGAGTGCATATGTTTTAATCAAAAGGGAAATGATGAAAGGTGTATGTATGTCTGTGAGTGTGTGTGTGTGTGTGTGTGTGTGTGTGTGTGTGTGTGTGTGTATATACCTGAAAAAAAAAACATTTGAGGTGACTCCAATTTCTAGTTATGGAAGTTTAATTTTAAAGATATCAAGGTTGTAAATAAGCGTTGATTGCATTTGCTTTAAATAGATGCTTTGTTCTTGAATTGCTACGGTAAGCCTAGTCTTCTTGTTCTCTTAAAGAAACATTCATTCTTCTTTATGTCATTCTGAGGTTCATTTTTTTTTTACAATTTTTAATTTTATGTATTTTTTCAGAGTTTCATACATCAATATATACTTCAACTATATTTCCTGTATATGTCTAAACTATGTATGACATTTGAGAATATTTAAGTCTGTGGAATAGGTTTAACATTTTTATTCCTATAGACAATAAACTATGGGAAAGGTAGAAATCAACTCAAAGTTTACTTAAAAATTGTTTTCAGTTGGGACTCAGGCCCCAGATCTGTGGATGAAGCACACTCACCATGTTTTCTACCAATGAGTTGCACCTAAGCTAGTACTGGTGAGTAGAGAGACCTTCCTGTTGAAGCTGTGTTGTGATCATAGGTCTAGATTAGTTGCTTGGGCAATATATACTGTTAGCTTTACATATCACAGTACTAGACCACAATTATCTGTTTCCTTGACAAAGAAAACAATGAGTTTCATGCTTCATCAAGAAATAGTGCTCATAAGAAGGGGAAGTAATTACCACAAATTAAATAGACAATTTGGCTTTTAATATTCTAAAATCAGAAAGAATAAAAGTAAATTAGATTTGAAAATGATGAACAAAACATAAGGTGGTATTTTTGACATGTGACTAGTTGGCAGATGCAGGTAAAAACAAGGAAGCTTTGTCTCCTCTCATGGCTGCTGCTCATCTCTGGTTAGACAGAAGAAAGGGATGGTCATTCTATTTCCTTCAATCCCAGAGAGCTTACTAGGAACTGTCAGTTACCCAGCCTCAGTGACAGTACTATAGAACATGAAAGCCAGGTGGGTTGTGCTCTATTTTCTGCCTACATGATTGACTTTAAAAAGATATGTGTAAGATGGGAAAGCCTCTGTTCTATTTAATGGTCATGCCACTGAGGATTTAACTATGATCCAAATGAGACTTGCTTAAATTTAATTTTATAATTTTATTCTGATTTTTATTTTTACTTATTTGATGGGGGAGGTCATAAGTGTGTTTGGAAGGGGAAGCAGACATAGAGAGACTGGACAGTGAATGTGATTCAGGTACATGATGTGAAATTCCCAGAGAAGCAATAAAAATCTTATGTTAAAGAAAAGAGACAGTTGGAGGGTGGTTAACTTAGTATGTCTTAGTAAATATGACTGACATCCTTTTGAGATTAGAATATAAACATGGACACATAGAAAAATATCTGCATAAAAGGGAAGAAAAGAGTAAGCCAAAAAAAAAATCTACACAAAACCTCACACTTGATCTTCCAGCATCTAAAACTGTTAGAAAATGTGTTTTTAAGCCATTTGAGCTGCAAACTTCATTAACAAATAAAAGGAACATAGAATTAAAATAAATGGAGTTACTTATACAACTTGAGTAACTAATATCATTGTAAGAAACATGTCTGGTGAATTCTATTTTAGAATAAAAAAAAGATATCTGATCTATATTTTCCTCCATTACAACTCTCTGCTTTCCTTGGTGTGTGAGATAGATCTGAAGTCAAAAAGGTGACAAATCAAAGGCTTATGAATACATGTCTGCCCTTAAATAGCTCAGCTTAAAATGGACTGAACGAGTATTTCTGTTCTCTTAACGCTGCCTTTTTCTTCTCCTGACTCTGCTACCAAGCAGCCCACATATCCACTCTGTGCCCAAGACTTGCAGGGATGCTGATCTTCTGGAACAATGTTGTCTTTCTTAGTTTTCCTTCGAAGGAAAATATGTTCTTCTAAGTTTAAGTCTCTGACAATGTTCTTGAATCTGCTGAAGAGCAGTGCTGAAGTTTCACATAAAAGCGGATTCAGTTTCTGTGAATAATCTGGTCCTAACATTATGACACATCTGTGTTTGTACAGGATATGATCTGGAAATAAAGCAAACTTAAATGAAGTCTTAATTATAAAATCCTACTACTTTGGTCAAACAACACCTATAAACATATATCTTTGGTTTTCATCAATAGCCTGTCAGAATCACATATTAATGTATTCAGTAATTTTTAATTTAGAATTTTACTTTATTTTTATTGATTTATGAGTTCATTCTCATCAATAAAACATTGTTAGGTGTAAATGTTTCAAAATTCTTCTAATTTGATTTATCATACCATATAAAATATTTTGATGAATACTTTGTCCAAATTATTAATATATTTCATTATTTATGTTCTTAATATCATACTTAAAATATTTCTTCATACTCTCAACATGTTTTATGATATCTAATAGGATTAGTTTTCTCACTTTAGAAATATATTGAAACTGTTGTGTAATTTATAAATGTTGCAAATGATATCTGTAGGATAATATTATTGCTTGCAAGTATTTAACATGTTATAAAGTGTAGTGGACTTTATCACAACTAGTTATATATAATTAGAATACTTATATTGAGAAATTGAGAATGATTTTGTTTCTATAAAGCAACAGAACATCAGTCTTGGTACTAAAAGAAAGAGAAATTGGACATTAGTGAATTTCTTTAATGAAACATAACAGCAGGGAATTATGGTACAAACAGCACTATTGAGGAAGAATTTCCTCTTTGCTATGAGTTTGAGGTCACCCTGGTCTATATAGTGATGTGTCTCAAAAGATTAAAACAATTAAAAATAATTAAAATATTTTACTCAGATTTACTAATTACAGTTAGTAGGAAAACATGTCTTAATTTTAATGTTTTCATATTTAAATTTTTAAATCGAAAGAATGATAAACTTAGGAAAATTTCCTTATGTGTATTGGATTATTTTGGCATGTTCCTGTTATACAAGCAGCAAATACAGTATACTCATTACTAGGCTGAATGATATTATTAACAGCTTTTGTCATGATCATTTAAATAGTATAGTCTATTTAAGTTGAAATATGAATCAAGAATGTATAAGAATTAATTAATTTTAATTAATCTAGCATTGTGAGACTTTTTTTTTTTTTTTTTTTTTTTTTTTTTTTTTTTTTTGGTTTTTCGAGACAGGGTTTCTCTGTGTAGCCCTGGTTGTCCTGGAAATCACTCTGTAGAACAGGCTGGCTTCGAACTTTGAAATCCGCCTGCCTTTCCTTCAAAAGTGCTGGGATTAAAGGCGTGTGTCACCACACCTGGCTGAGACATCTTTAATACAGGAAATATTTCATGAGATGGAGGACAAAATAGTTCATTATTGAAGAATTGGAAAATGACACCAAAAGTAGTTGTCTTAAATTTTGATTGTGGTAAGCGTAAATTCTAAAAATACTCCTAAAAGATATTTTACCTTAATCCTATGAATGTATGGATACAGTAAAACACTGTTCTCAACGTTATTCATGTGATCCTATTCTCCTTAAATTAGGAAGACTCTTATATAGGTTAAATCTTATAATAGGAGTCTCTAAAACAAGTCAACAAACAAAAGTTGTCTCTAGCAGCAGCATAAAAGAAAGCAAAGCTTTCAGGGGAAGTGAGAACAAACCAGCATTGTTACTGGCTCAAAGATGGAAATGTCACCTAAAGAAGACCAAAGAGGATAGATAGCCTCCAGGAGGAGAAAACTGCATTGCAGGTTCCTCATTGCAAGACTAAGAAGCCAGCAGTTAGAATGCTATAGGCAAAGCCCACCCTCTTTAACACTCATTTCAAAGGTCTTTCCACTTGAAAATATGATGAGGTCAGGAGACAAAACTCATCAAGAGAGGAGAGTAAGTAGAGTTAATTTGGGCTCTAATTTGAGCAATGCCTGCTCAAAAACCTTGTTTTATATACAAAGGAGAGACCCTTGAGATGCAACACACTGAGCGAAAATCATCAAGTGAGAAAGTTGGTCACATAAAAATCAAGGCACATGACCTTAGGAAAGAAAACCACAACTATACTACCCCCAAAATCCACAAAATAATAGATAGACCTGTTAGCACTTTACTGTTGGAACTCTAACTTCTAAAATTATGGGATGATAAATATTCATTGTTCCCACTTTATTCATTGTATTTTGAACCTAAAACCCTAGCAAAACAATATTCATTTAATGTTTACAGGATGAAGCCATATTTTAAGGGAGAAAACAAAAGAACTAAAAAAAGTTTAAGTCTTCTCCTAAGAATGCAAGAAGTAGAATTTTTAGTCATAAATCATTGGTTTTTATATCTCCAACTAAGCTATATTTTCGTTCATTAGAATTCTCTGTTCATCATTGTCTTACTCACTGTTTTATTGCTGTAAAGAGATACCATGACAAAGGCAAAACTCTTATGGAAAAAAATACATTTAATTAGGGTCTTGTTAACAGTTTTAGAAGTTTGTACGTTATTATCCTTGTGGGAAACAGGAAGGCATGGTACTGGAGCAGCAGCAGAGTATTATACTCTTATCTGCAGGCAGAAAGAGAGTAAACAAGGGCTTGACATGTGCTTTTGAAAACCTAAAGTTCATTCCCAGTGAAATGCTTCCAACAGGACACACTTTCTAATCCCTCTCAAACAGTTCCAAGCATTTAAACATATGAGTCTGTAGGGCTATTCCATTCAATCTACCACAGTCATAATACAACCTGTATACTAATTAACTGTAACTTTCATAAATAAGGCAGGATAGATGATACTTCCCTAAACACAGAAAATAAATAGCTTTTCATAAATAATTTGAGTAATAGAATAGCATAAAATTTACTAAATTCTTAGTTGTCCTTAATTTTAGGTTCCTGCATATTTTTAAGTTTAAATCTAGAAACAACATTTATTTTAAAGTAATAAGTATTGACACAGACAATATTTGTCCATATTTTAAAAATTAATTTTAATCTTTTTTTAAAGTCCAGTCTTTATTCCCCTCCTGGCTCACCCTTTGACAGTTCTTCATCCTATCCCTCCTCTCTGAGCTCACATCTCAAAGAGGATGTCTCCACTTCACCATCCTACCCTACCCCACCCAACCCCACCAGGCCTTCCCACTTCCTGGGGCCTCAATCTCTCAAAGGTTAAGTACTGCTTCTCTCCCTGTGGCCAGACCAGGAATTCTCTGCTATGTATGTGTCATGGACCTCAAACCAGATAGTATATGCTGCCTGGTTGGTGTTTCAGTATCTGAGAGATCTCAGGGGTCCAGGTTAGTTGAGACTGCTGGACTACCTATAGGGTTGCCCTTCTCCTCAACTTCTTTCAGCATTTCCCTAACTCATCTGTAGGAGTTCTGACTTCAGTCCATTGGTTGGGTGTAAGTATCTGCATCTGTCTCAGCCAGCTGCTTGTTGGTCCTCTCAGAAGGCAGCCATGCTAGACTCCTGCCTGTAAACACCATACCATCATTAATAGTGACAGATCTTGGAGCCTCTGCTTGAGATGGAACCCAAGTTGAGCCAGTCACCAGCCCTTCTTTCCTTCAGGCTCTTCTCCATTTTTGTCCATGCAGTTCTTTTAGGTGGGAATGATTCTGGGTCAGAGTTTTTGACTCTGGGATAGCAAACTTATCCTTCCACTTTATGCCCTTTCTACTGGAGGTAGAATCTACAACTTGCCTCTCTCCACTGTTGAACACTTCATCTAAGATTCCACTGAGTCCAGAGAGCCTTTCACCTCCGTGGTCTCTGGTACATTGCAGAGGGTACCCCTACCTCCCACCTTCAGAGGTTGACTGGTTCCATTCACTCTGCTATCCCTAACTCCTATTCTCCACCCAATACCTCATTATGTTACTCTTTTCTCCTCCCGCTCTCCGCTCTCCCACCCAGGTCCCTCACTCCCTCTGCCTCCCATGGTGATTGCTTTCCTCTTCCTCCCAAGTGGGATTGAAGCATCCTCACTTGGGCCCTTCAGCTTGTTAATGTCCTTGAGTTCTGTGGATTGTATCCTGGGTATTCTGTATTTTTTGACAACATCTGCTTATTATTAGTGAGTACATACCATGCATGTCCTTTGGGTCTGAGTTACCTCACTAAGGATATTTTCTAGTTCAATCCATTTGCCTGCTTTTACTTGGAACTTGTACTCAATGTGTATCATTATAACTACCTTAAAACAAGTTTTGATAACTATAAATAAAAACAGAACAGAAGAAAACAAACAAAAACAGAAATAGAGGTGAATAAAAGAGAACTTGATTTGAGAAATAATGGATGTTTGTAGCAAATAGCTAAGTGGAAAATGATCTCAGAGTTTACTAAGAGGTCAAGTAAATTTTTTTTAAAAAGGCAAGGTAGACCTGATTTTATAAGAGAAATTGCTATATTTGGTTCTTACAAGTGGCTCAGTAAGGGAAAATGGTTTTCTTTCTAAGGAACAAAGACTTAAATTATGAATTCAGATTTTGAATTCTACTTGAGGTCAAAATGAGCACATTATTAGCTAAAAACTATAATGTATTCATGCTTGGAAACTGAAATTAGAACACACACACCCAAAAAAAATTAGAGGAGATAGTGTATAAAACCTTTAAAGTGCATTTTGAGTTTAACCGAAATAAGAAAGGGAGCAATGCAAAGATTTTTTATATAAAATTCTATTATTTGATGAAATTGTCTATTTTCTCTCTTCTTACCATTATCTGTATTCTATCTTCATTCCCATAGAATCAGCATATTATAGAAAATTATACATCCCTTATGGGCCTCAACTTATTAAGTAAGGCCTTGAGTTTTTTTAAAGTAAATGAGGATACTTCAGACACTGTACAGTTGTAAAATAAAGGAAAAAATTAGAATGGATAAATCATCTGGGTTCAATATCACCTGTATTAGGAAAATAAAAGGTTATAATAGAAAGACTGTAAAGATAGAAAGATGGCATGGAAGATAAGAGAGGGCCTATCTTATTTTCCAGGAGATTTTGTACACCTGATAATAATGAAGTTCAGATAAAATATACAAAAAAAAAATCTGTTAAACTAGGACAGTCAATGGAAAACTGAAAAGTAGGAAGGAAAAATTTCCCCCTCCTTTTAGGTAGGTACTAGATATATGGGTTCATAGTCCCAGATGGTGTGGAGGTCCTGAAATCATGTTGATGGCCAATAATCAAGATGATAAGCTGGGAACAGAAGAAAAACAGTAAATCTAACCAAGAGTTGTCATGATCTTTTATATTCATCCATGACTATATGTAACCATTACTCCATTATAAGTTTAACAAATTCCATTTACTTGCATTACCTCACATATTTACTCACATAGCTCATTATAGCTCAATGTAGGTGAATTTTGTAAAATGTAGAGACTTTCTCAGACCTGCTGCACAGTTCTGCAAATACAGAAAGAAATGGTAGTGACTGGGTTAAGCACAGAGATTTTCTCTGTAGCTTCTAAATATGTACACTTATATGTGCATACTCATTTGAAATTTTATAGATACATGTGTGTAAATAAATGTCATATTTAAGATTTCTTCCAGAACTTATATAATATTTTAGGGTACAAACAGGTGCTTCTTATTTTTATAGCATAAACTTTTATATAATTATGAAATTTCTCATTCAGCTAATTTTACATAGCTGAAACATTTCTTAATATTTTCCATTATGTGTTTTACATACATGCAAGAAGAAAATATTCATGGTTTATGAGAGCAAAGCACATCTCCTTTATCCTCTTTAAAAATAAATTAAATAATCTGATTGATAGGAATATTCATGGGGTTACACATGCACAACTGTATAAACACATAATCATAAATTTATTGAGTCACAGTTATATAATAAAAATAAACAGGGACTTATCATTTTGAAATTGCCAAGAATTTTAATTGTTTTAAAAATTCTTCTACCAATTATAATCTAAGGAGATCTTGTCTCATTTCTGGCATTTTGTAGAAAACACTGAAGCAAAAGTATTTGGAACACTGGCTCAAGGTCACATAGATCATGTGACTTATTTTGACCTTGAAGTCAACTCTCAGCATGGTGTTCTTTACCAATCAACTGTATTTCACTACTTTGATTGATGGAGTTATACTATAGAATATGAAAATCAAAGAGCAGTGTTCTACATTTGTGCATAGAATACTCCTTTCTTCACAGAGGTTGATTCTGGGTTGAAAGGTGAAGAATTAAAATAGAATCACTCCTTTGATTATGTTATTTCAGGCAATAAGAAAAAAGTGTGTGGCAGTGATGTACCTTCAAGTTTAGTTTCAAAGAAATTATAGGGAAGGGATGACTATACCAGAAATTCAATGAGACAAGATTACTTGCTTTTACATATCTGAATGGAGACTTTAAATTGCATATTTCATTTGCCTTGCATACAATGTAGGAAAATGGATTAAAAAGTTATATATGTATACATGTATGTATGTGTGTATATATATATATATATATATATATATATATATATATATATATATGTATGTATATATAATGTACTGGCTAGGTTTGTGTCAACTTGACACAGCTGGAATTATCACAGAAAAAGGAGTTTCAGTTGGGGAAATGCCTCCATGAGATCTAGCTGTGAGGCATTTTCTCAATTAGTGATCAAGGGCCCCTTGTGGGTGGGACCATCTCTGGGCTGGCAGTCTTGGGTTCTATAAGAGAGCAGGCTGAGCAAGCCAAGG
>LR751410.1:0-91538 GCA_902729485.2 Mus minutoides | reverse complement strand
GTATATATATATGTATATATATAAAATCATTAGACTCATGTAAACTGTTAAACTTTAAAACAAAGCAAAACAATTTAATTTTTCAAAAATATTTTAGTTATATATCCTTGTACCAATATATTGATCTGGATAGGTTCCTATTTTCATATATATATATGAAAATATAAAAATACTTTAATTGTTATTGATTAAATGAAATATATGAAGCTCAAATAAAAAACTCATTGAAACAGTAGCATCAAATGATTAAGTTTTAGAGTCCTAAGTACATGGAATGACATGTATGATGAATTCAATGTGAGGTCTCTAAGCAAAAAGGCAATGCCAAACAGTAATTAACTTACTGTAAAACCAACACAAGGAGTAATAAGGTGTAAACATAAGCAAAATCCAGATATAGACAGAATACAGAGCCACAATGGGGAAAATGCAAAAATAGAGGGGAAAATCTCAAAGAAAAGAAGACAAGATAAAGACTAGTATGCTGAACTTTAAGATATAACATATTACATAGTAATACTCCGAGGCACTTAATTTATAAAGGTTAAATAACCTAGGTAAACTTAATACATTTTTCGACAGAATAAAACAAACTAAAAGAAAAATACAAAATGTACAAAATGTGTAAAATGCATGCATTCATTTAGCAATTACAAGTCAGTTATTATGAAAAAATAAAAAATAAATAAATCAAATGTTTTAATTCATGAATTCAAGAAGAGTTTAAAGAATTAGCAGCAGTTTGGCACAAAATACAAAAAATTATCAGAAAACGGATGCTTCTGCCAGTGAGTTCAAAGAAGCAAAATGAAAGTTACTACATGAAAAGTGCAGACAAATATGATGACAAAATATTCAAGAACATACTTGCAAGTTAAACCCCAGGAATGTGTAAAATATGCCATGGCCAACTGGGATTTACATCTCAATAACGCAAATACATCACTTAATACCAATATCAAAAGCAAAAGGAATTACAAACTAAATTTCGATAGATAGATAGATAGATAGATAGATAGATAGATAGATAGATAGATAGATGATAGATAGATAGATGATAGACAGAAAGATAGATAGATACTACCTAGTAGCAAAAGAAAGGATGCAGAAAAATAATTAAATATCCTCCCATTTAAACATACTAAAACTGTATTAATATAAAGAAGCTTTCACAAGCTTATAAAGGGAATCTATGAAAAATCCATAAATTAAGTTTCCTCTTTTAATGTTTTTATTTTTTAAAAAACACATTTTTATTAGATATTTTCTTCATTTACATTTCAAATGCTATCCGAAAAGTCCCTTAGACCCTCCCCACACCCTGCTCCCCAACCCATCCACTCCTGCTTCCTGGCCCTGGCATTCCCCTGTACTGGAGCATATAATCTTCAAAAGACCAAGGGGCCTCTCCTCCCGATGATGGTCAACTAGGCCATCTTTTGCTACATATGCAGCTAGAGACACTAGCTCTGGGGGTACTGGTTAGTTCACTAAATCCTCACCACAGTCTCCTGTCACCTGAATTTTTGATCTTAGCCATTCTGACTGGTGTGAGGTGGAATCTCAGGGTGGTTTTGATTTGAATTTTCCTGATAATTAAGGATGTTGAAAATTTTTTCAGGTGCTTCTCAGCCATTCAGTATTCCTCATTTGAGAATATTTTGTTTAGTTTTGGACCCCATTATTTAATGGGATTATTAGATTTTCTAGAGTCCAGCTTCTTGAGTTCTTTGTGTATATTGGATATTAGTCCCCTATCAGATTTAGGGTTGGTAAAGATCCTTTTCCAATCTGTTGGTTGCCTTTTTGTCTTATTGACAGTGTCTTTTGTCTTACAGAAGCTTTGCTATTTTATGAGGTCCCATTTGTCGATTCTTGATCTCACAACACAAGCCATTGCTTCTCTGTTCAGTATTTTTTCCCCTGTGCCCATATCTTGGAGACTTTTGCCCACTTTCGCCTTCTGGTTTTATGTGGAATACCTTGATCCACTTAGACTTGAACTTTATACAAAGATAAGAATGGAGCAATTCACATTCTTCTACATGCTAACCACCAGTTGCGCCAGGACCATTTGTTGAAAATGCTGTCTTTCCACTAGATGGTTTTAGCCTCTTTGTCAAAGATCAAGTGACCATAGGTGTGTGCATTCATTTCTGAATCTTCAATTCTGTACCATTTATCTACCTGCCTGTTACTGTACCAGTACCATGCAGGTTTTATCACAATTGTTCTTTAGCACAGCTTGAGGTCAGGGATGGTGATTCCACCAGAAGTTCTATTATTTTTGAGAATAGTTTTTGCTATCTATTTTTTTTTTGTTTTTGTTTTTGTTTTTTTGTTTGTTTTTTGTTATTCCAGTTGAATTTGCAAAATGCCCTTTCTAACTCAGTGAAGAATTGAGTTGGAATTTTGATGGGGATTGCATTGAATCTGTAGATTGCTTTCAGCATGTTAGCCATTTTTACTATATTAATCTTGCTATTCCATGAGCATGAGAGATGTTTCCATGTTCTGAAATCTTCGATTTCTTTTTTCATAGATTTGAAGTTCTTAGCATACAGATTTTCACTTGTTTATTTAGAGTCACACCAAGGTATTTTATATTATTTGGGACTATTGTGAATGGAGTTGTTTCCCTAATTTCTTTCTCAGCCAGTTGATCCTTTGTGTAGAGAAAGGCCACTAATTTTTTTGAGTTAATTTTATATCCAGCTACATTCCTGAAGTTGTTTATCAGTTCTATGGGTTCTCTGGTGGAATTTTGGAGTCACTTATATATACTATTATATCATCTTCAAATAGTGCTATTTCAACTTCTTTCTTTCTAATTTGTATCCTCTTAATCTCCTTTTGTTGTCGAATTGCTCTGGCTAGGACTTCAAGTACTATATTGAATAGGTAGGTAGAGAGTGAACAGCCTTGGAGGTTCCCTGATTTTAGTGGGATTGCTTCAAGTTTCTCTCCATTTATTTTGATGTTTCCTACTGGTTTGCTGTATAATGCCTTTATTATATTTACACATGAGCCTTGAATTCCTGTTCTTTCCAAGACTTTTATCATTAACTGGTGTTAGATTTTGTCACATGCTTTCTCAGCATCTAATCATTTGATCACATGGTTTTTGTCTTTGAGTTTGTTCATATAGTGGATTATGTTGATGGATTTCTGTATACTAAACCATCCTTGCATCACTGGGATAAACCCTGCTTTATCATGACGGATGATCATTTTGATGTGCTCTTAGATTTGGTTTACCAGAATTTTATTGAGTATTTTTGCATCGATATTCATAAAGGAAATTGGTCCGAAGTTCTCTTTTTTTGGGTCTTTGTGTGGTTTAGGTATCAGAGTAATTGTTGCTTCATAGAACAAATTGGGTAGAGTAACTTCTATTTCTAATTTGTGGAGCAATTTGAGGAGTACTGGTATTAAGTCTTCTTTGAAGGTTTGATAGAACTCTGCACTAAACCCATCTGGTCCTGGGCTTCTTTTGATTAGGAGACTAGTAATGACTGCTTCTATTTCTTTAGGGGATATGGGACTGTTTAGATTGTTAATCTGGTCCTGATTTATCTTTGGTATCTGGTATCTGTCTAGAAAATTGTTTATTTCATTCAGTTTTTCCAGTTTATTGAGTATAGACTTTTTTAGTCGGATCTGATGACTTTTTAGATTTCCTCAGATTCTGTCTCCCTTTTCATTTCTGACTTCTTTAATTAGGCTGCTGTCCCTGTGCCCTCTACTTAGTCTAGCTAAGGGGTTATCTACTTTGTTGATTTTCTCAAAGTACTAGCTCCTGGTTTTTTAAATATTTTTTGTATATTTCTTTTTGTTTCCACTTGGTTGATTTCAACCCTGAGTTTTATTATTTCCTACTGTCTACTCCTCTTGGTTGAATTTGCTTCTTCTACATTCTATAGCTTTCAAGTGTTCTGTCAAGATAATGATGTATGCTCTCTCCAGTTTCTTTTTGGAGGAACTCAGAGCTATGACTTTTTCTAAAAGACTACTTTCATTGTGTCCAATAAGTTTGGGTATGTTGTGGTATCATTCTCATTAAACTCTAAATAGTCTTTAATTTCTTTCTTTATTTCTTCCTTAACCAAGTTATCATTGAGTAGAGTGTTGTTCAGCTTCCACATGTATGTGGGCTTTCTATTATTTATGTTGTTATTAAAGATCAGCCTTATTCCATGGTGATCTGATAGGATTCATGGGGTTATTTCAATTATTTTTGTATCTGTTGAGGACTGTTTTGTAACCAATTATATGGTCAATTTTTCAGAAGGTACCAATGAGGTGCTGAAAAGAAGGTATATCCTTTTATTTTAGGATGAAATGTTCTATTGATATCTGTTAAATCTATTTGTTTCATAACTTCTATTAGTTACTCTATGTCTCAGTATAGTTTATGTTTCTAACATCTGTCCATTAATGAGAGTTGGGTGTTGAAATCTCCCACTATTATTTTGTGTGCTATAAGCCTTAGTAAGTTTCTTAATGAATGTATATGCCGTTGCATTTGGAGCATAGATGATCAGAATTGAGAGTTCATCTTTGTGGATTTTAACTTTGATATCTATTAAGTGTCCTTCCTCACCTTTTTTGATAACTTTAGGTTGAAAGATTTTATTCAATATTAGAATGGCTACTCCAGCTTGTTTCTTGGAATCATTTGCTTGGGAAATTGTTTACTAGCTTTTTACTCTGAGGTAATGTCTGTCTTGGACCCTGAGTTGCAAGGATGCAAATCAACACATTATAGAAAAGCCACCACAGGTAAGTATTTAACTTGTTTCTTTAGAGATATAAGATGAAACTTGTATAAAACACAGATTTCCTAGGTTTTAGTAGTGCAAAGAGTGATGAGTATTCATTATCATTTTTATACTTAGTGAAATATCAAAAAAATTGCATACTACAAAAATGGCACAGTACCTAACAAGAACATGAAGTCAATACATTCACTATTTAAATTAATCAATATAAATTAATAATAAAAATATCAATTATCAGTGAAATGAAAATACTTACATATTAAATGTAGACATTTATAAATAATTGACTTACTTTACAGAAATCATGCTATATATTAATATTTTCTCTCATACTTTTACATTGCAATGAACCATTTCAATATTCTCATAGTAGAGAGAATATCAAAAACATATGATTCTCTCCAACAGTACATGTGTTAGAGTATCATCTTTTTTTTTCTTTATTTTTCTTTTTTTTTTAAATTAATTATTTTTTTATATATTTTTTCTCTTTATTAGATATTTTCTTCATTTACATTTCACATGTTATTCAGAAATTTTCCCTTACCCTCCCGCGTCCCCGCCCTGCTCCCCTACCCATCCCCTCCCACGTAATGGCCCTGGCATTCCCCTGTTCTGGGCATATAGAGTCTGTATGACCAAGGGGCCTCTCCTCCCAATGATGGCCAACTAGGCCATCTCTTTCCATATATGCAGCTAGAGACATGAGCACAGGGGGAACTAGTTAGTTCATGTTATTCTTCCACCTAGAGGGTTGAAGACCCCTTCCACTCCTTGGGTACTTTCTCTAGCTCCTACCTTGGGAGTCCTGTGTTCCAACTAATAGCTGACTGTGAGCATCCACTTCTGTGTTTACCAGGCACTGGTATAGCCTCCCACAANAAACACTTGCTGTCCTATGCAATAGTGTCTGAGTTTAGTGACTGATTATGGGATGGATCCCCGGTGGGTTAGTCTCTGTATGGTCCATCCTTTCATCTTAGCTCTAAACTTTGTCTCTGTAACTCCTTTCATGGGTATTTTGTTTCCTATTCAAAGGAGGAATGAAGTATCCACACGCTGGTCTTCCTTCTTGATTTTCATGTGTTTTGCATATTGTATCTTGGGTGTTCTAAGTATCTGGGCTAATATCCATTTATCAGTGAGCGCATATCCAATGACTTCTTTTCTGATTGGGTTACCTCACTAAGGATTATGTATTCCAGATTCATCCATTTGCCCAAGAATTTCATAAATTCATTTTTTAAAATAGCAGAATAGTACTCCATTGTGTAAATGTACCATATTTTCTGTATCCATCCCAGAGTATCATGTTTTAAGGGATATATTTTGCTTCCTAGAATGGTCACAATGCTTGTTTCATTTAATAATAGTAAGTAACCTAGAGATATTTAAAATTCAAATACCTTAGTATAATACAAAATAATCCAAATAAAACTACTGACTCATCTTCAAACATTACAGACTTGGCTTGCCTCTAGCATGTTTGAACAAATTTTACTTTATTTTTAAATAATTTTTCACACTTATTCCATATAGGCTGATTAATTTTAACATAATTATTAACATATATCTGAATGTTTGTATTAGTTTATTCAAAACAATTTACATATATTTGGGAAAATAATTAAAAATATAAGAAAAAGGTCAAAAATATTGAAAACAACTGTGAGTTATTTGAAAGAAAATTATGTTCTTAATCACATTTCACAGCACATTTTTTCCAATTTTTTTAGATATTTTCTTCATTTACATTTCAAATGCTATCACAAACATCCCCTATGCCCTCCCCACCCCCCATTCCCCTACCCACCCACTCCCACTTCTCAGCTGTGATGTTCATAGCACTTTTTAAATATCTATTTCTTTTTTTATTAGATATTTTCTTCATTTACATTTCATGTGCTATCCCATAAGTCCCTTATACCCTTCCCTTACCCTGCCCCCCTACCCACCCACTCCAACTTCTTGGCCCTTGAATTCCCCTATACTGGGGCATATAAAGTTTGCTAGACCAAGGGTCCTCAAATCCCAATAATGGCCCACAAGTCCATATTCTAATACATATGCAGCTAGAGACACGAGCTTTGAAGGTTCTGATTAGTTCATATTGTTGTTCCATCTATAGGGTTGCAGACCCCTTTGGCTCTTGGGTACTCTCTCTAGCTCCTACATTGGGGACTCTGTGTTCCACCCTATAGATGACAGTGAGCATCCACTTCTGTATTTGGCAGGCACTGACAAAGCCTCACAGGAGACAGCTATATCAGGGTCCTTTCAGCAAAACCTTGCTGGTGTATGCAGTAGTGTCTGTGTTTGGTGGCTGATTATGGGATGGACCCCCAGCTGGGACAGTCTCTGGATGGTCCATCCTTTTCTTTTAACTCCAAACTTTGTCTCTGCAACTTCTTCCATGGATATTTTATTCCTTATTCTAGGGAGGAATGAAGTATCCACAAGTATCCACGTGTTGGTCTTTCTTCTTGATTTTCTTGTATTTAGGAAGTTGTATCTCGGCTATATAGGTTTCTGGGCTAATATTCATTTATCAGTGAATGCATATCAAGTGACTTCTTTTGCGATTGGGTCACCTCACTCAGAATGATAACCTCCACATACATAGATTTACCCAAGAATTTCATAAATTCATTGTTTTAATAGCTGAGTAGTACTCCATTGTGTAAATGTACCACATTTTCTGGATCCATTCCTCTGTTGAGGGACATCTGGGTTCTTTCCAGCTTCTGGCTATTATAAATAAGGCTTCTATGAACATAGTGGAGCATGTGTCCTTGTTACCATTTGGAACATATCCTCGGTATATGCCCAGGAGAGGTATTGCTGGATCAATTGGTAGTACTATGTCCAGTTTCCTGAAGAACCACCAGACTGATTTCCAGAGTGGTTGTAACAGCTTGCAATCCCACCACCAATAGAGGAGTATTCCTCTTTCACCACATCCTCACCAGCAACTGCTGTCACCTGGATTTTTGATCCTAGCAATTCTGACTGGTGTGAGGTGGAATCTCAGGTTTGTTTTGATTTGCATTTCCCTGATGATTAAGGATTTTTTCAAGTGCTTCTCAGCCCTTCTGTATTCCTCAGTTGAGAATTCTTTGTTTTGCTCTGTACCCCATTTTTAGTGGGTTATTTGAATATCTGGAGTTCAGCTTCTTGAGCTCTTTTTAAATATTGGATATTAGCCTCCTATCAGATTTAGGATTGGTAAAAATTCTTTCCCTATCCTTTGGTGGAGTTTTTTTCTTATTGACAGTATCTTTTGTCCTACAGAAGTTTTGCAATTTTATAAGGTCCCATTTGTCGATTTGTGATCTTACAGCACAGGCCATTGCTGTTCTGTTTAGGAATTTTACCCCTGTGCCCATATCTTTGAGGGTTTTCCCCACTTTCTCCTCTATAAATTTCAGTGTCTCTGGTTTTATGTGGAGTTCTTTGATCCACTAATGTCCCTATACCCTCCCCCACCCCCTGCTCCCCTACCCACCCACTCCCACTTCTTGGCTCTAAGGTTCATACCACTTTTTAAATATCTAAATAAATATGCTGCAAAGCTTCTGGGGCCTTTTTTGTTTTAAAAATATTATTTATTAAAATGATATGTAAACACATATCACCTAGAATCTCTTTTAATCTTTTAGGAAATTTTTGTAATGAATGAATTTGTAAACGTTTTATTTGGGGAATATAGTTGTAAGAGCTAGGTATTCCTAAGACCTGCCAGTGGATGTCACTCTCTCTCTCTCTCTCTCTCTCTCTCTCTCTCTCTCTCCATATATATATATATATATATATATATATATATATATATATATATAAATCAAATTCTCTATAAATCTTAGCAAAGCAAAAAACCATGTTAATACATCTCTACAGAAACAATAGTAGTATGAAGCTCATGGCAAAAATCAACCATTTTGTGATTGTGTATAAATTCTTTTTCACAAGATGAAAGCCATACATAGCCTCATTTCGTGTCTGAGAACCTGTGACTAGACAAGTCCTAGGCCTTTGTGGTTAAATCTACTACAGTTTTTCTAATAAATGAACATAATTAAACAGATACCTGATGACATGTGATTATATCCATAGATTAACATATTTTTCAATATTTATCAGAGAAATCACTATTTGCTTTGCTTAGTAATTACCATAGAGACACATAGCTTTTAAAGATATACAATCTAAGAGCATGTAGAATGCTCAGTCCAGATTGAAACAGTAAGGTTGTACTACCTCCTGGTCAGCCTTAGGAATTACTGTGAAAGAAGTGGTAGAAGGGAAATTGTGAGAGCCAGAGAGTGAATGAATAAAGGAAATTTCTCCTGGACAAAACAGGATAGCTGCACACATGAACTCACAGTTGTTTGTGTCAGCATGTACAATCCCATACATGTTCAAATCATATAGCATAGCACATCGACAAAGGAGTTAGACATGCTCATCCACTCCTAGTGGAAGTGCTATAGGCAGCAGATAGATGGGAGAGGGAGACTCCATTTTCTTTAAGAGTGTTGCCCCTGGAAGGTAGGTTCACCATGTGCCAATGGACAGACACACTTTTATGAGCACATGGGAAGCATAAATTAGACTTCATGTCTGAAAACAAAATGAGAAAACAAAGTTGGCTGAGTAGAAATGAAGATGGATCTGGAAGGGGTTTGATGAGAGTACATACAGTCAATACTCATGCAAAATTCCCAAGAACTAAAGATGGAGGAACAAAACCCAGTGTGTGTAGCTCCTTATTTATTGTAAAATTCATGGACTTACCTTTTTTGTTTGTTTTTATTGAATTGTTGTTATACTATCTCAAGGGACATAGATGATTAAAATAATCTCTGCCAGTCAATTCTCTCCTTGAGGTCTATTTCTTTGAGGTAACCGAATTTGTTATACAGGTAGCCTGAAATGGCTGTTCTCTGAGAGGCCCTACCAGAAGCTAACTGAGACAGACTCAGATATTTAAAACACCCAACTATTGGACTGAAGACTGGAACTCATATGGTTGAATTAGGGGAATTAGGTTCAAGGGGAAGGTGGCCCCATAAGAAGAACAGCCACCTCAACTAAACCAAATCCTTGGGAGCTCCCAGAGACTTAGCCACCAACCAGGAAGCATACACTGGCTGGTCTGAGGATATATATATATATATATATCAGAGGACTGCCTGGTCTGGTCTCAGTGGGAGTACATGCATCTAATCTTCCAGAGACTTGAGGACCCAGGGAAAGACGATACCTAGTGGGAGAGGAGCAGGGGAGCATAGTCTTAGGGTCAAGGTGAAGGGGGAGTGGTGTGAGGAACTGTGTGAGTGGGATGGGGGGGGGCAATAGCTGGAATGTAAATAAAATAATTTTTAAAAATTACCTTCTGTATAATATCTCAAAGAGTCTAAGAACAATTGAGTTCAGAATTAATTCAAGGAGAACTAATAAAGTAGGCTAAACACTATCGCTAAGTTTGGATATTCAACTATATAAGATGATAAAGTGATGGAGCTGTTGTCTCCAAACAAGTCAGAGCTCTCTGCCATCTTTGAAGCAATGTGGGTGAGAAGTTCCTATAGAACAGTCTAAATTGTATTTGAGAAGTGGCATAAACAGTAAGTTTGTAAGAATATATTTTTCCTCACACTGCCTGGGAGTGTATCTTTCTTTATTTTCTGGTTTAATGTTGTTTGATACTCCCTCATATTATAACAAGCAACTTTGACACACTTTTCCTAAACTTGGAATATTAAATCAACAAAGCCAAGCATGATCTCTCTCATTTTTTTCAGCTTGCACATTCAGGTTA
Organism: Mus minutoides; assembly: GCA_902729485.2. NCBI lineage: Eukaryota > Metazoa > Chordata > Mammalia > Rodentia > Muridae > Mus > Mus minutoides. The sequence continues at coordinate 80,939 of LR751410.1, read as the reverse complement.
CATAAGCAAAACAAAAATAAATGAGAGAGCAACTGAAAAAGGCTGAGGTGGCGGCACTAAGCACTGTTTAATTTATTTTGAAGACTTTCTTTTTACACTTTCAATGTTATTCTATTATTGTTCTAGGTTAAGAAAAAAGAAACTGCCACCTGACTGAACTTTGGCAAGTTATAAAACATTGTTCAAACTTTCTTACTTCATGCTCCAGAGGTTTTATTTGAACCTTTTCCTTCTGCTAAACTTCACAATGTCCTTCCAAATTTGAGAAAAACTATATACATTTTATAAACAGATAAGTGATTTATTTTGTCATAATTGTATTGTCTGTTAACAGAAGAGATATTTTTGTTCAGATATTAAAATACTTCAGATATTTCTGAAGATATTAAGGTAAGACAATAAAGGAGACATAGAAATTAAACTCTGAAGTAGAAACTCTACCTCTTATAACTACATTTCAAAGTAGTACTCTCAGTTAAATATAAGTATACTTTCTTCCAACTTTTCTAAAATCAGAGAATAATTTCCTGATAACTCATCATTAGAAATGTTAGTACAGATGCTAAAAATGTAAAAGACTTCCTTGGGATGAGCAAGGCAAAAGACAACTGTCTTTTTCCAAAATGTATATCAGTCACAGCAAACAGAATCATAACTCTCTCAAGGAACTGACTTACTCCAGGTCTCCTTTGTGACCACAGAAGCTATCTAGAAGCAGCTGCAGTTTTGTTAAGAATAAATGCTATTATTTTAAATATGGGGTTTCTGTTACAAGCTGACATATTGAATGCTATGAGCCTGTCCCTATTCAAATCATAACAAAAACTGTAAATAGTGTAAAAATATGTAAGAGAAGGTAAATATTAGTGCAATAGTCAGGAAATCACAGCTATTGTTTTATGGAGCTATTATTTCCACTTGAATATGATCAGTTTCAGTATAAAATATATTTCTTAAAGTTGATCATATCGGGAACATTTGACAGATAGAGCCTGATCTGTGATTCCATGCCATTTTTTGATAATATTTTGTGAATATTTAAATATTAGGCCCATAAATGTGTTTCAGATAAAATGATCCATTTAAATTTTTCTAACTTGTTATATTACTCATGATATAATTAGTCAAAGTCATCTGTTTGAAAATAATAAAATTAATATTTACAAAAATACTGTCTGCAGAGAAAATGGTATTTCCTGGTGTTTTTCTAAGAGGTAACTCAGAAATCAGTTGAGGAATTCTGAAAGGAAGACCAATGCTGATGATGTACTCTTTTTAAATATTCCAGATGTTCCCCCATTCCAGGTTCCCCCTCCCACAGTTCCTCATGCCATTCCTCCTCACCCTTGCCTCTGAGAAGATGTTCCCTCCTACCAGACTGCCTGTTTCCCCAGGGCATCAGTTCTCTCAAGAATTAAGCTCATTTCACACTGAGGGCAGACCAGGCTGTCCTTTGCTGTATATGTATCAGGCACCTCAGACCAGCCAGTATATGCTGCCTGGTTGGTGGCTAAATCTTTGGGAGCTTCCAAGGGTACAGGTTAGTTGAGACTGTTGGTCTTCCTATGGGGTCACCCCCTTTAGCTTCTTTAATCCATCCCCTTATTTATAACCACATGGATCTCTGACTTCAATTGGTTGTAACTGTCTGCATCTATCTCAGTCAGCTCTTCATTGGGCTACTCAGAAAACAGCCATGCTAGGTTCCAGTTGGTAAGCACATCATACCATCAGTAATATTGTCAGGCCTTGGTGTCTCCCTATGAGGTGGATTCTGAATTGAGTCTGTCATTGGATCACCTTTTCTTCAGTCTCTTCTCCATTTTTATCCCTGTAGTTCTTTTATAGAGGAACAATTCTGGTTCAGAAATTATATCTGTGGGTTAGTAATCCTGTCTCTTAAAAGAGCATTTGCTATGTAACTTTTAAAACAGTGTCCCTCAGAAAATCTGTCTCATAACACTAGAACTAACCATTTAATGATGGTGGGACAGATGCAGGTCTAAAAGTACAGTGCCAGTTATGTTCACTGTTAGGACTTTTATTTTTTAATAAGGGTAAATTGTCTGAATATATTAACTTTTTACCAGTAACTAATACTATAAACTCTAAAAATTATTGTTCTAAAGCCATGTGTTAAAATATCAGAAAAATAGAAGAAAGGAAAAACTGTATATCTACTTTTTGTTTCTAGAAGGAATATTTCACTGTGGTTACAAATTAAGTTCTCCATAATAAAAGTACACTATTTGTGTGTACATGTATATTGTGTGTGTTGTGTGTATGTGTGTATCATGTGGATGAATATAGATGTGTGTGTGTGTTTGGTGTGTGTATCTGTATGTAGTATACATATGTTTGTGTGTTTCCAGTTTTCCCAGGATGAAGTAGCAAAGCAGTCAAGTGAGAGCCTACAATTATACTTGTTAAATTGAGTCCAAACATTTTAAATAAAGGGAAAATGTCAGAGAACCTATTTATGTCTGTTCAGTTACATATGTGGACAGAAGGTGAATTTTTTTTGAGTCAGGGTTTCTCTGTGTAGCCCTGGCTGTCCTGGAACTCAAAGGTGAATCATCTTAACAAACATAAAAATCTATTAGTTTAGATCATGGTATGAAACATAACTCAGAAATGACTAACAATACTTATCAGAAAACAACCAGCACAAAATTTGTAACTGATTTTTCTTATCATGAGAACTAGAGTTATGAAGAAACCTCAGTAGGTTTACAAAGCAGCTGGTTATTGGGGTGTTACTGTCACTCAAGTAGCAAGAATTTGGCCAATTCAAGATGGATTTGAGGCTGTTAAGAAAACCCAACTAGCCACATCTATAGGAGACGCTTACCATAAAGGTGAGTAGGAATAAGAATTCTCTTACAAGTGATTTCCCTAAACGCATACATATCCACAGGACTTGGTCCTTGAAGACTTATAAGGAGTGTCCACATACCTTAGGAGAATTGGATAGAAAGGAAAGATGGACATAAAGTTCATCACTGCACACTAGGATGCTTTCCTACTGTGTTGTTTTAGAGAAGAATTGGCCCTTGGGAATGGCGATAAGTCATCCTTTAGAACTTTATACGTTACCTAAATTCAAGTCATGCACACAGAGAAAATAAATGTTCCAGCTTTTACAGGCTGGCTGGGAGAAGACTTTATCTGCCTTTGTATTTTGAATTTTCCTTAAAGCAAAAAATACTAGAAGGAGACCCAGAAAGGAGAAGAGATAGTGACTCTATTAAGTGTTACTAAAACAATTTTGAGGTCTCATAATCATACTAAAATATGAATGAAATGCACTTATTTGTTATAATGTTGAAGAAAACTGGTTTCACAAGCAGTAGCAATTTCTCACCAGTTAAGAGTAAAAACACATACTTTAGGAGACCTATGTTCTATTCTTGGAACTGAGTCAGGAAGTTACTAACCCTCTAACTCCAGCTATACAAGATCTGACTCCCTGTTCTGTACTATGTGGGTATCTTATTTACACAGATTTGCAAAGATACAAAAATGCACACATACAGTTAAAAATAAAATAAATCTGTATAGAAAAGAAAATTCAATTTTGAATTCAACAGGAAAATTTTATGCTATTATTTTTTCTTTAATTTATGATCTTGGTAACATGCCTAATACTGTGTAATTATTTTTTTTAAGTGTGGCAGAGATAAATGAGGATGTACCTTAGTTGATTGAGTGTCTATCATGTTTAAGGCCCAACATTTTATCTACTATATTATATAAACTGTGTCTGGTGACCATTATCTGTAATCCCAACACTTGAGAAGTAAATACAGAGAACTGATAGCTCAATGTATAATGAGCTATCAATTAGAAGTATGAATTTAAGGCAATCATTGATAACATAAGGTCTTGTCTCAAGAAAAAAAAAAGTAACTAATAAAGCATCTAACAATAGCCTAAATAAAGTACCGTATGTGAACAAACAATTCTTTGTTGCTACTGAAACTAATTATATAACTATAACTCTTGCTTTTGTGGGATCAAGCTGTAAGGAACCATACAACATGCTGACTGCCACTTGAACTAGCACAATTTGTTGAAAATGGGTTCTTTTTTCCACTGGATGATTTTAGCTCCCTTGTCAAAGATTAAGTGACCATAGGTGTGTGGGTTCATTTCTGGGTCTTCAGTTCTATTCCACTGATCTAGCTGTCTGTCTTTACACTGACACCATGCAGTTTATATCACAATTGCTCTGTAAAACAGCTTGAGGTCAGGGAGCTGATTTAACCATTCTTTTATTGTTGAGAATAGTTTTTACTATCCTGTGTTTTTGGTTATTCCAAATAAATTTTCAAACTGCTCTTTCTATCTATATGAAGAATTGAGATGAAATTTTGTTGGGGATTACATTAAATTTGTAGATCACTGTCAGCAAGGTGGGCACTTTTACTACATTAATCCTTCCAATCCATGAGTGCGGGAGATATTTCCATCTCCTGGGATAGAGATCTTCTTCTTCTTCTTCTTCTTCTTCTTCTTCTTCTTCTTCTTCTTCTTCTTCTTCTTCTTCTTCTTCTTCTTCTTCTTCTTCTTCTTTTTGGTTTTTTGAGACAGGGTTTCTCTGCATAGCCTTGGCTGTCCTGGAACTCACTATGTAGAGCAGGATGACTTCCAACTCAGAAATCCACCTACCTCTGCCTCCCAAGTGCTGGGATTAAAGACATGAGACACCACTGCCCAACGTTCAATTTCTTTCTTTAGAGATTTAAAGTTCTTGTCATACAGATATTTCACTTGCTTAGTTAGAGTAATACCAAGGTATTTTATATTATTTATGACTATAGTAAAGGGTGTTGTTTCCATAGTTTCATTCTTGGCCTTTGAGTTTATTTCCGGCTATTTTGCTGAAGTTGTTTTTCAGGTTTAGGAGTTCTCTGATTGAATTTTTAGGGTCACTTATATATACTATCATATCATCTGCAAATAGTGGTATTTTGACTTATTCCTTTCCAATTTGTATCCCTTTGACCACATTTAGTTGTCTAATTGCTCTGGCTAGGACTTCAAGTACTTTAATGAATAGGTAGGGAGAGAGTGGGCAGGCTTGTCTAGTTCCTGATTTTAGTGGGATTGCTTCAAGTTTCTCTCCATCTAGTTTGATATTGGTTACTGGTTTGCTGTTTATTGCTTTTAATATATTTATGTATGGTCCTTGAATTCCTGTTCTTTCCAAGACTTTTACCATTAAGGGATGGTGAATTTTTTTCAAATGCTTTCTCAGCTTCTAATGAGATGATCATGGAGTTTTTTTCTTTGAGTTTGTTTATATAGTGGATTACATTGATTATATTGAACCATACCTGCATCCCTAGGTTGAAGCCTACTTGATCATGAGGAATGCTCATTTTGATGTATTCTTGGATTCAGTTTGTGAGAATTTTATTGAGTATTTTTGCATCAATATTCATAAGGGAAATTGGTCTGAAATTCTCTTTTTTTATTGGATCATTGTGTGGTTTAAGTATATGTGTAATTGTGTCTCCATAGGAGGAACTATAGAGGGTAATGCCCAATGTATACAATATATACACAGATCTCAAGAAGTTAGACTCCAGAAAACTGAGTAACCCTATTAAAAATGAGGTACAGATGAAAACAAAGAATTCTCAACTGAGGAATGTCAAATGGTCAAGAAGCACTTAAAGAAATGTTAGTCATCAGGGAAATTCAAATCAAAATAACCCTGAAATTTTACCTCACACCAGTCAGAATGGCCAAGATCTAAAACTCAGGTGACAGCAGATGGTGGCTAGGATGTGGAGAAAGAGGAACACTTCTCCATTGTTGGTTGGACTGCAAGTTGGTACAACCACTCTGGAAATCAGCCTGGCAGTTCCAATAGAAAGAAAGAAAGAAAGAAAGAAAGAAAGAAAGAAAGAAAGAAAGAAAGAAAGAAACCATAGAACAGAAGACACTCAGTGTGTTTAGGCTCTGTGTTGACTTTGTGTTGACTTATAAGTTTAAAAGCATTATTATTAATAGAATTTTTTAAAAAATGATTTAATCATATTGTAAACTATAGCTCAGAGATGGTGATTCATATATATATATATATATATATATATATATATATATATATATATACAAATGAGAGAGAGAGAGAGAGATGCTACCAATGTCGTTTTAGTTCAATCTGTTGTAATCTGACCCTCATAGAGTGCCAACATTCATTTGGGGGCATAAAGACAATATAATTTAATTATACTTTATATCTGAATAGAACTGAATTGTATGTATAAAACATGTGTTATTATCTGCCCATTCCTCAATAGGTAGTTAGACTTACTTCACAAGTAGGTTGTCATATTGTAACACATAAATATGTACAATAAATAATAATAGTTATAATAATTAATAGTAGTAGTATTTGTATTTATCCTTGAGAGATTATTTAATGAAATATTCTACCCTGTTTAATTCTTTGAGGAGGATCTAATTCTAGAGCTGAATTAGTGATTACTTACCATCTATCCATATACTTATTCGTCTTCTTTCAGGAGTATCAGATTGAGTAATAAATAAGGCATGTGGCAGAGTGTCACAGGACACTGTTCATCACATCTTTATATATATATATATATATATATATATATATATATATATATATATATATGTAAGTACACTGTAGCTGTCTTCAGACACTCCAGAAGAGGGCGCCAGATCTTGTTACGGATGGTTGTGAGCCACCATGTGGATGCTGGGATTTGAACTTATTACCTTCGGAAGAGCAGTCGGGTACTCTTACCCACTGAGCCATCTCACCAGCCCCTCATCACATCTTTTACTGCCATCTGTAACTGCTCAAAGAAAAGGGTTTCATTAGGACATTTGCATGAATTCATAGGATGTGTTTTAGCATGTCAGTCTCACCCATTACACTTGCATTTTCTCTCCAGTCTCACTTTCTCATCCTCCTTCCAGATCCTTTTAATCCTTTAAATTTCATGTCTTTTTGTAAAAATCATTTGTACTACATGAGAGAAAATACAGCATGCTTGTCTTTCTAAAACATGTTTATATAAGGACATTATGATAGGTAATATCATACTACCTGTATTTTCAGTATTTTTCTTTATTTTAATTTATTATAAACTCCAGATTTTATTCCCTTCTCAGTCTGTCCTCCAACTGTTACACATCCCATACCTCCTCCCTGCTCCTCTGTCTCCACAAGGCTGTCCCAACCCTCCAACCCCACCCCACCAGACCTCTAAACTACATGGGGCCTCCAATCTCTTGAGAGTTAGGTGCATCTTTTCTGACTAAACCGAGAATTGGCAGTCCTCTGCTCTATATGTGTTGGAGGCCTCATATCAGCTGGTATATACTGCCTGGTTGGTGTTCCAGTATCTGAAAGATCTCAGGGGTCCAGGTTAATTGAGACTGCTGGTCCTCCAATAGGGTCATCCTCCTCCTTAGCTTCTTCCAGCTTTCCCCTAATTCAACACAGGGATCAGCAGGTTCTGTCCATTGGCCGGTTGCAAATATCTGCATCTGACTCTTTCAGCTGCTTGTTGGGTCTTTTGGATGGCAGTCATGCAGATTCCTTTCTGTGAGTGCTCCATATTCTCTGCAATAGTGTCAGGTCTTGGAGCCTCCCCTTGAGATGGATCCCACTTTGTGCCTGTCACTGGACCTTCTTTTCCTCAGGCTCTTCTCCATTCCCATATTTGCAGTTCTTTCAGACAGGAACAATGCAATCCCTATCAAAATTTCAACACAATTCTTCAAATACATGGAAGTAACAATTACAAAATTCATATGGAAAGGCAAAAACAAAACAAAATAAAACAACAACAACAACAACCAAAACAGCAAAAGCAATACTTAACCATAAAAGAATGGCTGGGGGAATCGCTATCCCTGACCTAAAGCTTTACTACAGAGCAATAGTGATAAAAATTGCATGGTACTGGTACAGAGACAGACACGTTGATAAGTGGAATAGAATTGAAGATCCAGAAATAAAACCACACACTTGACCTCCAGGTCACCTAATGTTCGAACTTGGCAGAGTCCCACGGTCCCCAGAGGACTCTCCACACAATTTTAGGATCACTGCTGAGTAGAACACCAACAACTGTTCCAAACCAATTGTGACAGGACTGTGACAGCAGGAGCAAAGAAACTGGAGTGCTGCCTGACCAGCTGCTTGGGTTCCTTCTGATCAGTGCTGGTAAACCTTGGTTTCGAACACATCAGACAGGCCCACAGTCCGCAGAGGATACACCACTTCCAGGTGATGAAACACACCCAGGATCTTAGGATTCCAGGATCCAAGGATAACAGGAGCTTGGTCACACCAGGATCTCAGGGTCTAAGAGGAAGCTTGAGTGCCAAGAACTCTGAAACACCCAGAATCTCAGGTTCACAGAAGTCTGGAATCACAGGATTGCAGAGAAAGCTGGACTCTGAGGAGTCCAGAATCTACCAAAATTATAGGAAGGACAGGATCCAAAAGATATATTGAGGGGAGCAAACACTTGATATAATCAGATAGATGTCAGGAAGCAAGCTTAAAAACAGAAGCAACAGAAACCAAGGTTACTTGGCATCATCAGAACCAAACTCTCCCACCATAGGAAGTCCTGGATACACCATCACAATAGGAAAGCAAGACATGGATCTAAAGTCACTTCTCATGGTGATGATAGAATAATTTAACAAGAAAATAAATCACTTCCTTAAAATAATACAGGAAAACACAGGTAAACATCTAAAAGCCTTAAAGAGTAAACACAAAAAAAATCTTTAAAGAGTTACAGGAAAACACTAAAAAGCAGGTGAAAGAATTGACCAAAACCATCCAGGATGTAAAAATGGAAGTAGAAACAATAAAGAAAACCCAAAGAGAGACAACTCTGGAGATAGAAATCCTAGAAAGAAATTAGAAAACATAGACACAAGCATCAGCAACAGAATATAAGAGACAGAAGAGAGAGTCACAAGTACAGAAGATTCCATAGAAAACATGGACATAACAATCAAAGAAAATGCAAAATGCAAAATCCAAAAATATCCTAACTCAAAACATCAAGGAAATGCAGGTCACATTGAGAAGACCAAACCTATGGATAATAGGAGTAGATGAGAATGAAGATTTTCAACTAAAAGGACCAGAAAATACCTTCAACAAAATTATAGAAGAAAACTTCCCATATCTAAAGAAACAGATGCCCATGAACAAACAATAAGCCTATAGAACTCCAAGTAGACTGGACCAGAAAAGAAATTCCTCCTGACACATGATAATAAGAACAATGAATGAACTAAATAAGGATAGAACATTAAAAGAAGTAAGGGAAAAAGGTCAAGTAACATATAAAGGCAGACCTATCAGAATTACACCAGACTTCTCAACAGAAACTATGAAAGCCAGAAGATCCAGGACAGATGCTATACAAACCCAAAGAGAACACAAATGCCAGCCCATGCTACTACATCCAGCAAAACTCTTAATTACCATAGATGGAGAAACCAAAGTTTTCCATGACAAAACCAAATTCTTACAATATTTTTCCATAAATCCAGACCTTCAAAGGATAATAAAGGGAAAACTGCAACAAATCTGGAAAAGACAACCTAGAAAAAAGCAAGAAAGTAAACCTTTAACCATCCTAAAAGAAGATAGTCACAAAAACAGAATCCCAACTCTAACAACAAAAATAGTAAGATGTAACAATTACTTTTCCTTAATATCTCTTAATGTCAATGTACTCAATTCCCCAATAAAAAGACATAGACTAACAGACTGGCTTCATAAACAGGACCCAACTTTTTGCTTCATACAAGAAACCCAACTCATGGACAAAGACAGATACTACCTCAAAGTAAAAGGCTAGAAAACAATCTTCCAAGCAAATGGTCCAAAAACAAGCTGGAGTAGCTATTCTAATATCAAATAAAATGGACATCCAACCCAAAGTTATAAAAAAAAGATAAGGAGAGGCACTCCATACTCATCAAACAAAAAATCATCCAAGATGAGCTCTCAATTCTGAATATCTATGCTCCAAATGCAAGGGCAGCCACATTCATTAAAGAAACTTTAGAAGAGCTCAAAGCACCCATTGAACTCCACAAAATAATAGTGGGAATCTTTAACACACCACTCTCATCAATGGACATATCATGGAAACAAACTAAACAAAGACATATGGACACTAACAGAAGTTATGAAACAAATGGATTTAACAGAAATCTACAGAACATTTTACCCTAAAACAAAAGGATATACTTTCTTCTCAGCAGCTCATGGTAGCTTAACCAAAATTGACCATATAATTGGTCACAAAACAGGCCACAACAGATACAAAATTATTGAATTTGTCCAATACTTCCTATAAGATCACCACGGACAAAGGCTGATCTTCAATAAGAACAAAAAATAATAGAAAGCCAACATTCACGTGGAAGATGAACAACACCCAATTGAATGATAACTTGGTCAAAGGACAAATAAAGAAAGAAATTAAAAGTTTTTACAGTTTAATGAAAATTAAGCCACAACATACCCAAACTTATGGACACAATAAAAGCAGTCCTAAGAGGTAAACTCAGCTCTGAGTGCTGCCAAAAAGAAACTAGAGAGAGCACACACTAGCAGCTTGATAGCACACTTAAAGCTCTAAAACCAAAGGAAGCAAATTCACCCAAGAGGAGTAGATGGCAGGAAATAATCAAACTCAGGGCTGAAATCAACCAAGGTGAAACGAAAAGAACTATTCAAAGAATCAAACAAACAAGGAGCTGGTTCTTTGAGAAAGTCAACAAGATAGATATACCCTTAGCCAGGCTAACTAGAGGGTACAGGGACAATATCCTAATTAACAAAATCAGAAATGGGCAGGAATACATAACAGAACCTGAGGAAATCAAAAGCATCATCAGATCTTACTACAAGATCTATACTCAACAAAACTGGAAAACTTGGATGAAATGGACAATTTTCTAGACAGATACAACGTACCAAAGTTAAATCAGGATGACATTAAAGATCTAAACTGTCCCATTTCCCCTGAAGAAATAGAGGCACTCATTAGTAGTCTCCCAACCAAAGAAAGCCTCGGAGCAGATGGGTTTAGTACAGAGTTCTATCAGACCCTCAAAGAAGACCTAATTCCAATTCTCCTCAAATTATTTCACAAAATACAAACAGAAGGTACCCCACTCAATTCATTGTATGAAGTCACAATTACTCTGATATCTAAACCAAACAAAAACCCAATAAAAGAAAGAGAACTTCAGACCAATTTCCCTTCTGAATATTGATGCAAAATTACTCAATAAAATTCTCACAAACCGAATCCAAGAACACATCAAAATGATCATCCTTCATGATCAAGTAGGCTTCATCCCAGGGATGAAGCAATGGCTTAATATACAGAAATGCATCAATGTAATCCACTATATATACGAACTCAAAGTAAAAACCATGTGGTCATCTCATTACATGCTGAGAAAGCATTTGACAAATTCCAACACCCATTCATGATAAAAAGTCTTGGAGAGATCAGGAATTCAAGGCCCATACCTAAACATAATAAAAGCAATATACAGCAAACCAGTAGCCAACATCAAATTAAATTAAAAAAAAAATCTTGAAGCAACCCCACCAAAATCAGGGAGTAGACAAGGCTGCCTACTTTCTCCTTACCTATTCAAGATAGTACTTGAAGTCCTACCCAGAGCAATTAGACAACAAACGGAGGTCAAGGGAATACAATTTGGAAAGGAAAAAGTCAAAATATCACTATTTGCATGTGATATAATAGTATATATAAGTGACCCTAAAAATTCCACTAGAGAACTCCTAAACCTGATAAAGAGTTTCAGCTGGATAGAAAATTAACTCAAACAAATCAGTGGCCTTTCTCTACACAAAGGATAAACCGTCTGAGAAAGAAATTAGGGAAACAACACCTTTCACAATAATCACAAATAATATAAAATACCTGGGTGTAACTCTAACTAAGGAAGTGAAAGATCTTTATGATAATAACTTCAAGTCTCTGAAGAAAGAAATTGAAGAAGATCTCAGATGATGAAAAGATCTCCCATGCTCATGGATTGGCAGGATCGATATCATAAAAATGGCTATCTTGCTGAAAGCAATCTACAGATTCCATGTGATAACTATCAAAATCCAACTCAGTTCTTCACTGAGTTAGAAGGGCAATTTGCAAATTCATCTGGAATAACAAAAAACCTAGGATAACAAAAACTATTCTCAATGATAAAAGAATCTTTGGTGGAATCACCATGCCTGACCTAAAGCTGTACTACAGAGCAATTGTGATAAAAAAAAAAAAAATTGCATGGTACTGGTATAGAAACAGACAAGTAGACCAATGGAATAGAATTGAAGACCCAGAAATGAACCCACATACCTATGGTCACTTGATCTTTGACAAGGGAGCTAAAACCATCCAGTGGAAAAAAAGACAGCATTTTCAACAAATGGTGCTGGCACAACTGGCAGTTATCATGTAGAAGAGTGCAAATTGACCCATTCTTATCACCTTCTACAAAGCTCAAGTCAAAATGGATCAAAAACTTCCACATAAAACCAGACACACTGAAATTTATAGAGGAAACAGTGGGAAAAGCCTCAAAGATATGGGCACAGGGGAAAAATTCCTGAATAGAACAGCAATGGCTTGTGCTGTGAGATCGAGAATCTACAAATAGGACTTTATAAATTGCAAAGCTTCTATAAGGCAAAGACACTATCAATAAGACAAAAAGGTCACCAACAGATTGAGAAAGGATTTTTTTTACTAATCCTAAATCAGATAGGGGACTAATAACCCATATATACATAGAACTCAAGAAGCTGGACTCTAGAAAATCAGACCTAGTAAAGAAAATGGAGTACAGATCTAAGCAAAGAATTCTCAACTGGGGAATACTGCATGGCTGAGAAGCACCTGAAAAAATGTTTAATATCCTTAATTACCAGGGAAATGCAAGTCAAAATGACCCTGAGATTCAACCTAACACCAGTCGGAATAGCTAAGAGCAAAAATTCAGGTGATAGCAAATGCTGCTGAGGATGTGGAGAAAGAGGAACACTCCTCCATTGCTGGTGGGATTTCAAGCTGGTACAACCACTCTGGAAATAAGTCTGGCAGTTCCTCGGAAAATTGGACATAGTACTACTGCAAGATCCAGCAATACTTCTCCTGGGCACCCAGAAAATGTTCCAACTTGTAATATGGACACATGCACCACTATATTTATATCAGCCTTATTTATAATAGCCTGAAGCAGTAAAGAACCCAGATGTATCTCAACAGAAGAATGGATACAGAAAATGTGGTACATTTACACAGTGTTGTACTACTGCACTATTAAAAACAATGAATTTATGAAATTCTTAGGCAAATGGATGTATCTGGAGGATATCATTATGAGTGAGGTAACCCAATCACAAAAGAACACACAGGATGTGCCCTCACTGATAAGTGGATTTTAGCCAACAAACTTAGCATACCCAAAATATAATTTGCAAAACATGAAAACTCAAGAAGGAGGAAGATCAAAGTGTGGATACTTCGTTCCTTCTTAGAGTAGATTACAAAATACCCATGGAAGGAGTTACAGAGACATAGTTCAGAACAGAGCCTTAAGGAATAAGCATCCAGAGACCCCACTTGGGGATCCACCCCATAAACAACCACCAAACCCAGACACTAGGCAGATGCTCACAAGAGCCTGCTGACAGGAGCCTGATATAGCTATCTCCTGGGAGACTCTGCCACTGCCTGGAAAATACAGAAGTGGATATACACAGTCATCCATTGGAAGGAGCACAAGGTACCCATTGAAGGTGCCAGAGAAATACCCAGTTAGCTGATGGGGCTTTAAGCCCTATAGAAGGAACATCAATATGAACTAACCAGTACTCTCAAAGCTCCTTGAAACTATACCACCAATCAAAGAAAACACATGATAGAACTTGAATATAGCAGAGGATGGCCTAGTTGTTCATCAATGGGAGGAGGGGCCCTTGGTCCTGTGAAGGCTCTATGCTCCAGTATAGGGGAATGCCAAGACCAGGAATGGAGTGGGTAGGTTGAGGAGCAGGGGGAGATGGGAGGGGATAGTGGATTTTTGGAAGGGAAACTAGGAAAAGAGATAACATTGAAATGTGAATAAAAATATCTAATAAAAAAAAAGAAAAAGAAAATGTGAATAACTGTTTAGAAATTTTAAAAAATGAAATAGTCTTCTATTAAAGGCACATTGTGTAAACAGTGGAAATTGTGCAATAAAAATGGGAATGTACCATATAAGATACATGCTACTGCTATCAGTAATTTTCACAGAATATATATTTTGTTAATATAAACTTGGTTTCTGCTCCCCCCAAAACAAAACTAACAAACAAAAACACCAGACTCTGGGTACTTAATCTTTGAGAAAGAAGCCAAACATATAAAATTGTGATCATTCATATATTCTTGGACCAGGGAGTGGCACCATTTGGAGGTGTGGCCTTGTTGGAATAGGTGTGACCTGGTTGAAGTAGGTGTGTCACTGTGGGTGTGGTCTTAATACTCTCACCCAAGGTTCCTGGAAGTCAGTCTTCCTCTAGTAGCCTTTGGATGAAGATGTAGAACTCTCAGCTCTCTTTGCACCATGCCTGCCTGGATACTGCCATGCTCCCACTTTGATGATAATGGACTGAACCTCAGAACCTGTAAGCCATCCACAATTAAATGTTGCTTTTTATAAGACTTGCATTGTTCATGGTGTCTGTTCACAGCAGTAAAACCCTAACTAAGACAACAATGGAAGAAGAGAAAGCATCTTCAACAAATGTTGCTAATTGGCTGTTGCTATGTAGAAAAATGGAAATAGACCCATACTTGTCACCTTGCACAAAGCTCACATTCAAGTGGATCAAGGACTTCAACATAAAACCTAATACACTGAATCTAATACAGGAGAAAATGGAAGTCTTGAACTTATTGGCTCAGGGGGAATTTCCTAAACAAAACTCCAATGGCTCATGCTCTAAGATCATAAATTGAAAAACTGGGACCTCATGAAACTGGAAAGCTTCTGTGAGGTAAAAGATATAGCAAATAAGACAAAACAGGAACCTACAGATTGGGGAAAAAATCTTCACTAACCCTATATCTGATAGAGGGCTAATATCCAAAATTTATAAAGAACTCAAGAAGCTAACTAACAAAAACCAAATAACCCAATCAAAAATTGGGGTATTTTCAGCTTCCTTAATGATAGACATTCTGAGACTAGCAGAAATTTCACTCCAGTTTTATTTGTATTTTCTAATGACTAAAATGCTAAATATCCCTTTTCATATGGTATTGGCCACTTTCTTCCTCTGTTTAAAAACTATGATTTTTAAGTTCTTTAACCAACTTATTTATTTATTGGAATATTGTCTCTTTTGCTACTCAATATTTTAGATCTCCATGTGTTTTAACAGCAGTCTTGTCAAATGTGTTTGGCTAATGTTTTATCTTGTTCAACAGGATGTGGTTTCACAATGCCAGTGAGATCAATGGTTGTAAAAAGCCTTTTAATTTCATGCAACCTCATTCATCAATTCTTGCTACTAGTCCAGTTGTACAATAGAGTTGAAACAAGAGGGTAAAAGACACAGTCAGCAAGACAAAAAGGCCACCAACAGATTGGGAAAGGATTTTTACCAATCCTAAATCTGATGGGGGACTAATATCCAACATCTACAATGAGCTAAAGAAGCTGGACTCCAGAAAAACGAATAACCCCATTAAAAATGGGGTACAGAGCTAAAAAAAGAATTCTCAACTGAGGAATTCCAAATGTCTGAGAAACAACTGAAAAAATGTTCAACATCCTTAATCCTCAGGGAAATGCAAATCAAAACAACCCTGAGATTCTACCTCACACCAGTTAGAATGGCTAAGATGAAAAATTCAGGTGACAGCAGATACTGGCGAGGATGTGGAGAAAGAGGAACACTCCTCCATTGCTGGTGGGATTGCAAGCTTGTACAACCACTCTGGAAGTCAGTCTGGAGTTTTCTCAGAAAATTGGACATAGTACTACCAGAGGGTGCAGCAATACTGCTCCTGGGCATATACCCAGAAGATGTTCCAACTGGTAAAAAGGACACATGCTCCACTATGTTCATAGCAGCCTTATTTATAATAGCCAGGAGCTGGAAAGAATCCAGATGTCCCTCAACAGAGGAATGGATAGAGAAAATGTGGTACATTTACACAATGGATTACTATTCTGCTATTAAAAAATGAATTTATGAAATTCTTGGGCACATGGAGGTATCTGGAGAACATAATCCTTAGTGAGGTAACCCAATCACAAAAGAAGTCATTGGATATGCTTTCACTGATAAATGGATATTAGCCCAGAAACTTAGAATACCCAAGATACCATTTGCAAAACACAAGAAAATCAAGAAGGAAGACCAGTGTGTGGATACTTCATTCCTCCTTTGAATAAGAAACTAAATACACATGAAAGGAGTTACAAGACAAAGTTTAGAGCTAAGATGAAAGGATGGACCATACAGAGACTAACCCACCAGGGGGGATCCATCCCATAATCAGTCACTAAACTCAGACACTATTGCATAGGACAGCAAGTGTTTACTGAAGGGACCCTAATATAGCTGTCTTGTACAGAAGTGGATGCTCACAGTCATCTATAAGATGGAGCACGGGGCCCACATTGGAGAAGCTAGAGATAGAACCCCAGGAGCTGAAGGGGTCTGCACCCCTAGAAGAGGAACGACAATATGAACTAACCAGAACCCCCAGAACTCATGTCTCTAGCTCCATATGTAGCAGAAAATGGCCTAGTTGGCCATCATTGGGAGGAGAGGCCCCTTGGTATTGCAATCTTTATATGCCCCAATACAGGGGAACGCCAGGGCCAAGAAGTGGGAGTGGGTGGGCAGGGGAACAGGGCGGTGGGAGGGAGGAGGGAACTTTCCTTTTGGGATAGCATTTGAAATGTAAATTAAGAAAACATCTAATAAAAAAAAAAAGTCCAAACTATTCCTAGATTTGATTCTCTGTGTGTGTCGCTAGTATTCAGAGATGTAGATCTTTAAAGTCTTTGTTTTGATCTTTTTACATCTTTATTGCTATTGTTTGTTTGTTTTTATGCAATGATTATCAGGCCGGACAGTGGTGGCACACACCTTTAATCCCAGCACTTGGGAGGCAGAGGCAGGTGGATTTCTGAGTTTGAGGCAAGCCTGGTCTACAAAGTGAGTTCCAGGACAGCAAGAGCTACACAGAGAAACCCTGTCTCGAAAAAAACAACAAAACAAAACAAACAAACAAACAAACAAACAAACAAATCTTATATATAATGATATTAACTTCCTAGTACTACTTGTAAATGAGTATCTATTTTCAACGGTATCGTCTTGGAGCCCTCTTCTTTTTTTTTTTTTTTTTTTTTTTTTTTTTAATTAGATATTTCCTTCAATTACATTTCAAATGCTATCCCAAAAGTCCCCTATACCCTCCCCTCACCCTGCTTCCCAACCCACCCACTCCTGCTTCCTGGCCCTGGCATTCCCCTGTAGTAGAGCATATAATCTTTGCAAGACTGAGGGCTTCTTATCCCATTTATGGCCAAAATGAGATTATTGTAACTGTTTTGGCTTATAGTTTAGTTTTTGTGTCTTATTTGGGTGAAAATTGACATTATCACATTATCACTTTGTTGATGATTGCATCAAGTGTAGACTGCTTTTGGTAAATTTTCCTTTCCACAGTGTAGAGTGAACACAGAGTATCTTTTCATTTTCTAGTGTCTCATATAATGACTTCTTTGGTACTTTATAGCTTTCATTTTCAGAGTCTTTACTAACTTTAGTTTTTACCTAGGAAGGTTACTTGATTTTATAACATTATTGAAGCTATTGTGAAGAAAACTAATTTTCTTTCCAGAGAGTTTTTGCTTTGTGTCTAAAGAAGTTATAAAATTTTGCTTGTTGTTACTGTTACTTTATTGACAGCCATTGTCATATCTAAAAGGCTTTGTGTAGAGCTGTTTTACCGTGCATTTGATGATTGACATTTCATTATTTAAAAGGAGGGATGACCTGATGAAAAGATCCTGAGAGAAATGTAACAGGTCACAAAGACCCTGAAACTGGGAAGAGAGATTTCACTATTAGCAGAAAGTCTTTATGTAGCTGAGCATAGTAGCCTGAATCTATGTATTTGCCCATGCTGTTTTTTGTATTCATGTAATTGCCAACTGATACAGCTCACTGCCAAGTGTTTGTGGTTTGGTTGATGGATTGAGATGCAGCTTACTGCCAAGTGCTTGTGGTTTAGTTGCTGGACTGAGATTGAAAAATTTTACTCCTGCACCTGTGCACCTGAGCATGAAAATCTTCCTTGTAACCATTTCTTCTGCAGAAAGAATGGATATTGTTAGATTAGGAAAATACCCTACTTCCTCCTCCTCCTTTCCCCTTGAAGGCACATAAATATTGGGTCCGCTTTTCCCTCAGGGTCCACTCCTCTATCCATTTTTGGGATATGAGTTGTCTCCAGACCTCTGGCTTTACATGAATAAAGCCTCATGTGATATATATCAAGACTGTTTCTCGTGAGTTATTTGGGGTGTCGCCTTTCCTGAGTCAGAATGTGAGAGTCCTTACATTCTGGGTCTTTCACTGACACCTTCATTTATGATTATATTCCCCTGTGTTTCTTTCACTTCCACAATTGCTGTTTTATGTTCTGTACTGTACAAGGATGCTGCTATGGGAAGATTTGCCCCTTTTTATTTTAGAGGTGCTACAGTCAGTAGTGGCTGCAGGTATGTTATATGCAGCCTTTATTATGTTGAAATTGATTCTTATATATCTAGTTTCCACAGTGTTAAACTAACTTTCTAGATTGCTTTCACATGCTGTCACATGATGCTAGTAGGAGGCTATGGTAAATGTTAAATACATTTGTAACTGGATTAGAATACAGAAGCCTGAGAGGATTCTCAGTCAAATCATTGCCTTTTAAGTGAAACAAACAATGATATAACCTGAAAAGGTGCACTGTTTAATGGTGTAAAAGGAAAATACATCTGCTTTAATTTTAAATGAAGAGATATCACTTAAGAGAATGAATTGAGGATGGGTAAAACAATATATATATATATATATATATATATATATATATATATATATATATATATATTCAGAGAACATTTATTCCATTATATATATATAATGCTCTGATTTTTTTAAAGACAAATATTACATTGAAGTTCAGATTACTCTTGCCTTTTAGAACTGAGTTATACCTAGAGGATCAGTGTTGATCTCTCATCCTCAATGCAGCAAGGCTTATCAATGAATGACACTTGACACTCTAATCTTATCAATAAATGAGTCTACTGATAGCTTTCTCACAATGTGATCTAATTAATGGATGTGCATTTGGAAGGGTGCATGCTTTGTGGCATGTATCTCTTCCCTGGTTCCTGCTCCACTTCCTGACACCATGAAATGGTAGCATTCATCCATTCCACATACCTTACTGTAATATGCTGCCCATTTTTTTTTTTCTTGAAGCAGCAGAGTCAGGAGAACATGGAGAAGAATTTCTAAACTCTTAAAAAATAAACCTTCTCTCCTCTCAGATTAATACTCTTAGGATTTGGCTAGCTAAAATAAATTGAATGAGATAATGATGAAAGCACCTCCTTAAGTGTCTACGTTGAACTCAACACTACATTTTAGCTAGTATGGAGTACATCATTAATCAACAGTCAATCTGATTAAAGGGCTTTGTGTTCCTCTTGGGCAGGTCCTTTCCAATTAGAGGGCCCATGAAGCATTTCCCATTTATAACATATTCTTACACTGATACATTCAACAAAATGACTATCTGTGCCATCCAGCCTCACCACCAGCTCCTTTAGTTGTAAGCTGTGGAAATGTCCAATTTCCTATTCTGATTTAAATTACAGCTTTAACTGCTTGCATGTGTAAAGTTAATTTTTTTTATGTAGGCTTACTTTGTCATTCTTTAATATTATATTTTAACATTAAAACATTTTGGTTTTGTTTTTTTCTCATGTAGTCTTACTTTGTCACTCTTTAATATTATGTTTATAGTCAAATAGTATTGCTTTGTGTGTGTGTGTGTGTATATATATATATATATATATCCCTAATATTAGCCCTTAATTATTTGGTAGATCCTGGTATTGTTTCCACATGGCCGATTTTTAATAATATCAGAAATTTTCAATAATACTTGATTGAGGTAACAGTGAAAGTTCTGCTTTCTCTGTGAGAATCCATTTACTTCTTTTATTACAATATCTAATTTGTTCATATCACACAGGTTATTGTACACTAGTGTGCTTTTGTCATAAAATATTCTCATCAGTTTTTCTTTCTTCCAGTGAGCAGCCAGATATTGATCTCTGTTGAATCATTCCTAGGCTACCTTGTGCATTTGTGTATACTCTCTTAACTGGCTTCACCAGACAGTAAGAAAATTTCATTTCATGTGACTATAGTACTCCAACAGCTAATAGACTACAATAATCTTAAGTGCAATAGTAAACTTTTCAGATCCCTCTATGTCTCAGAATGTGTGCTATTTTGTGATTGGGTTACCTCACTCAGTATGATATCCTCCAGATCCATCCATTTGTCTAGGAATTTCACAAATTCATTCTTTTTAAAAACTGAGTAGTACTCCATTGTGTAAATGTACCACATTTTCTGTATCCATTTCTCTGTTGAAGGACATCTGGGTTCTTTCTAGCTTCTGGCTATTATAAAAAAGGCTACTATGAAAATAGTGGAGCATGTGTCCTTATTACAAGTGCCAGGGCCAGGAAACAATAGTGGGTGGGTTGGGGAGCAGGGCAGAGGGAGGGTATAGGGGAATTTGGAGAAATGTAAATGAAGAAAATATCTAATAATAATAATAATAAACCCTCCCAACCATAAAAGTCCAGCTTTAGTGCAGAATTCTACTAGATCTTCAAAGAAGAGCTAATATCAACACTCCTCAAAATAGCCCATAAAACATAAACAGAAGCACTGCCCAGTTCGTTCTATCAAGCCACATTTATGCTTATACCTAAACCACAGAAAGATCCAACAAAGAAACAGAACTTCAGACCAATTTTGCTTACAAATATTGAAGCTAAAACACTAAATAAAATTTTCGCTAACCAAATCCTAGAACACATCAAAACTATCATTTACTGTAGTCTTCTTCCCAGAGATGCAAGGTTAGTTCAATATAAGAAAATCCATTAACGTAATTGACTATATAAACAAATTCAAAGAAAATAATTACATGATCATCACATTAGTTGCAGAAAAAAATTGACAAAATACAACACCCCATAACTGAACATAATAAAAGCAATTGATACAGCAAACGAAGAGCGAATATCAAATTAAATGGAGAGATATTTGAAAGAATACCACTAAGATCAGGGACAAGGATGCCCACTCTCCTGGTATTTATTCAATATAGTACTTGAAGTTCTAGCTAGAGCAATAAGACAAAAGAAGATTAAGTTGATCCGAATTGACAATGCGGAAGTCAAATATCACTATTTGCAAATGATATGACAATATACATAAGCAACTCCAAATGTTCAACCAGAACACTTCTATAGCTGATAAACAACTTCTTCAAAGCGGCTGGATATAAAACTAACTCTAACAAATCAGAAGCCTTACTCTACCCAAAGGAAAAATGGGCTGAGAAAGAAGTTAGGAAACAACATCCTTCGAAATAGTCATAAACAATATAAAATATCTTGGGATAACTCCAACAAAAGAAGCAAAAGATCTGTATGAAAGATGTTCAAGTCTCAAGAAAGAAATCGAAGAACTCAGAAAATGGGGAGATCTCCCATGCTCATGGATTGGTAGAATTAACGTTAAAAATGGCCATCCTATGAAAAGCAATCTACATATTAAATGAAGTCCCCATCAAAATTCTCACACAATTGATCAAAGACATTGAAAGAACAATTCTCAGTTGTTCTGCACAGTAGAGTTGACTCAGGTGGTTGGAAGTGGGGGTGAGCTGGCCTTGAGGACATGAGCATGGAAGAGCTGGCCTTAACACCTCTGCTGTATGGTGGGGAGGAGGAGGAAAGATGCCCTTGCCCCCACATTCCTTACCACTTACAGGAGGTAGGAGACCTGGCCTTGAAATCATGAGAGCAGGAGTGTTGTCTCTGCCCTTTGCTCTCTGCAGCATTGAGTGAGTGAGTTGGGGCAATGCTGGAGAGTTTACCTTAATGGTGTGAATGTGGGAAAGCTGGTGGCCTGACTAGCTCAGTTACCAACAAGGCCAAGATCCAAATATATTTCTATTATAAATTTTTATTTGTGAGGCATTTTAGAGGTCATCTTATTTTTCTTCAACCAAAAATTGGCAGAAAATCCAAAAGTTTCAGAGAACTTTTACAATTGTTTCCCTGCCAGGAAAGAGCTTTCATATTAATGACCCATCACCAGCATTAGAAATCATTTTGTATAAAAGCAGGTCATCTACCTTTGGCTCAAGATTCCAGGCTTAGGCCCTTTGGTCTTTGGATGATGTTATATTTATATGAAAATGATTTAAAATTCCATGTGATTCTTACATTTAGAACATTAATTTATATCATGCAAACCTGTTCTACTTCACAGAAAAGTCACAGGTGCTCTCACAATTTCACAAAAGTAACAGCAAATATAGCTGCATTTTCTGGTTATCTCATGACTCGGGAATTTGATGTAGGAGGATATTGAGATTGAATCTAACTTGGATTTAAAAAGGATAAGCTGTCTTAAAAATAATACAATTTTAAGAAATAGCTATGGTCATTCAAACAACCCCATCTTTATAAAGGAAAAAAATGAGGAGGATGTGAATATTTGAGGAGATGTGAGAAGTATAAGAGAAATTTGAGGGATGAGGCTGAAGGCAAAATTAAGGTTAAATTACATGGTTTATATTTACAGAATTCTCAAAATATATAAAATATTTTTTAAATAAAAAGATTAAATTATTGGTGCTTTTGACTTGTCACTGACATTTTTGCTCACATCTTAACATATATGTATTCTCCATTTTTCCACTTCAGTATTTGATATACTATTGAGCTCATAAATGATCTTTGGTTTGTGGTATACAGTGTTCTTTCTAGTTTAGTCTAATTGCCTTCTCAGGGAAAGTCCTAAGACCACCCTCAAACTCATTTTAAAAATAAGAATACATTTACCTACCTTCTCTGTGCAGTGAGTATACAACCTTTCCCTACACTTTAGAAGTTGTAGAACACATGCTATCACTACATGATGATTTACACATAGATAGTCAAAATAAGAAGCAATCATTTTACATATTAGAAACTGTCTCAAGGTGTAAGAAAGACATCCTTATGATTTAGAAAGACAAAATTTAAAAGAACCCATGGAGAAATATAAAAGTGAGAGTTCTGAGTTAAACCCCAGAAGATCTACATCATGCAGCCACAGCTGTTAGTCTTTCTTCATTTAAGCTCCATAAATACTAAAACCAGGAACCCTTATCAAATGTTGATATTCCTTTCCATAGCACTGATCTCGAATCCTTAGTCGGGTGAACTTATTGTGGATATCTTTTTTCTTTCTTTCTTTTTTTTTTTTTTTTTTTGGTTTGCTTCCTTCTCTCTATTAAATTAATTTGTTAGCCTTCATGTGTAATTAGATAATATCTTCTCTCCTTTCCTTCATCCAATGTCTCCCATCACTCCTCCACTCTATTTCCAACTTTTGGTACCTTTAAAAATTATTATTCTATACTTTTTGTTTTATATATATATATATATATATATATATATATATATATATATATATATACCATCGACTGATGAGCTAGTGTTTCTTCTATGTATATATTTTTAGAGGTGACTACTTGGTATTGCACAGCCAAATTGGCTCATCCCTGAGAAAAACTGATTCTATCTCTCACAGCAGTCATTGACTGATTATAGCTCTTTATCAGAGGTGGAGCCCAATGGGATTTTCCCTATCCATGTATTGTCATTGTTCAGGTCTTTTTTAGGCACCATTTTTGAGACAGCTCATGAATGTAACTTTCCTGTCATATTTTGTAGAGACAATCTCAAAACTTATATCATCAATCTCAAAACTTATATCATCATTCTTAAAATTTTTATATCCTCTCTGCGTCAATGTTTTCAGTACCTTGGGAGTAGAGGTTGTGGTTGCTGTAGATGTAGACAATGATGAAGTCTTCTCTTGAAAACTTCAGATTTAAGGTTTACTTCTTATAGTCATGTCACCCACTAATTTTACTTCATAACACATGCTATAGCTATGCATTTACTTACTCATGGAGTATTGTATGTACACTGTGCTTCTCTTTAACAGTCTACCCCAGAATAGTTGTCCTCAGATACTCAGAATGGTTGGTCCATTAAGTAGTTTAATATTGCATAGTAATGAGGAGATAACCATACGGAGAACAACAGTCCTCATAATTTAATTAGGATACAAAAGGTGTTGATGAGAGATCAACTTTGATATAAAATCTTTTTCTTGTAGAACAACCATGACCACTCTTTGTGGCATGTTGTTTGTTTTATAATTAAATAAAATATTAATTACAAAATCCCAAATAAGTTGCCAAACATACTATACCAATGTTGAATTTTATTTTATCCATATATATATATATATATATATATATATATGGAAAATTTATTAATAATATATCAAAATGATTGTTTAAAATAGAATCATATCGACTTAAATGACTTTGCTGCTCATTAATAGCTTAATAAATAAAATTTCCAACATCCTTATTACATCTAAAGCTTGACATTTAGAAAATTGTTTCTATTTTTGGTCTGACCAAAATAAAATTTAGTTTTAAATCCTGTATTCTTTTTTCCCCCAGTATTTTATTATATATTTTCTTCATTTACATTTAAAATGCTATCCCGAAAGTGCCCTATACCTCCCCTCTGCCCTGCTCCCCTATCTACCTACTCCCACTTCTTGGTCCTGGTTTTCCCCTGTACTAGGGCATATAAAGTTTGCAAGACCAAGGGGCCTCTCTTTCCAATGATAGCCAGCTAGGCCATCTTCTGCTATATATGCAGCTAGAGACACGAGCTCTGGGGGGTACTGGTTAGTTCATATTGTTGTTCCACCTATAGGGCTGCAGACCCCTTCAGCTCCTTGGGAACTTTTCCTACCACCTCCATTGGGGGTGCTGTGTTCCATCCAATAGATGACAATGAGCATCCACTTCTGTATTTGCCAGGCACTGGCATAGCTTCACAAGAAACAGCTATATCAGGGTCCTTTCAGAAAAATCTTGCTGGCATATACAATAGTGTCTGAGTTTAGTGGCTGATTATGGGATGGATCCCCAGGTGGGGCAGTCTCTGGATGATCCATGCTTTTGTCTCAGCTGTTTTAAATTAAAACCTTGGTGAAACACTGAAGAGAATGGATGGCTCAGTCTCAAAATACTTGATTAGTTCTTGTTTTTTTGACTTTTTGTTTGTTTGTTTTTTGATTTTTGAGGGTTTTGGGGGCGGCTTTTTGGCTTTTTGTAGAAACAACTTCAGAAATTAATAAAATAGAAAGAATTTCATTCTCCCTTTGCTCCCCAATTCTCCGGTGTGTTTATATGTACACATGTACACATGTGTCTATGCTTTGCATAAGCCATAAAAGACAAAGAAAAGACAAATAGTCAGGGATAGGATATAAGTAGGGAACAGGAGAATGTACAAAAACAAATCCATAAAACTGTCTTCCAAAAAGTGAAAGGTTAAGGGCTTGATTAAGACAACTATGTATGAGATGCACAGGTCCCAAGCATTAGGTTAAAGGCAAAGTAGCACTCTTACTTATTTGAGATGTCTGAAGAAATGCTAAAGAAATGTTGAAAACTTCTGAGTCTTGTTGTAGTAAGAGAAACTACTTTGTTAGCAATGGTATAAATTATCCTCTTGAAATTAAAGAAAAAGAGTAATCCCCATTTAAGCCACCTAATTCTTATCAGTCCTTCCACTCCATAAAATGCATCTTGAAAGTGTTCAATGGATTAAACTAAATGTGCATATCTTTTAACTCAGCATTTTTTTAGAAAATAAAATAATTGTGTGGAGAAAAAAATGTGTATTCATGATGAAGGGATATGTTAGACATACTGCTGATTCACTATGAACATGACATGTGTTTAACAAGACGTTTCATGGAGAATTTTTGGTGAGATGGACAGGTGGTTTTGGAACTTAATTTAGTATTAAAACAAAGAGAGACTATTGTCAATCCCTGATACATTTTTTCTGGACTTTCTTAATTAGAAAGCTCTTAGTACAAACATTATATTTTTATCTACATAAGGTAAGTAGAAGATGCCTTATGTTTTCAGCCTTGGAATTATCTTAGATGTGGCTTTATGAATACTTATTATTACCCACCATTGAGGCTCCTCTATTATACTCAGCAAACGACTTTTGGGGGGACTTTTTTGTTTGGCAGTTGTTATCATGTCTCTCTCTCTCTCTCTCTCTCTCTCTCTCTCTCTCTCTCTCTGTGTGTGTGTGTGTGTGTGTGTTCTCTTTTGTTTTGTTTGAGACAGGATCTCACTATATAATCCTTACTGGTCAGGAATTTTGTATATGGACTAGGCCTGTGTTGGGTCACAACGCTCCATCTGTGTCTACAGTCTATATGCTGTGATTGAAAATATGTCACCAGGCCTGCCTCAATGAACTGTTCTTAGAAACTAAAATGAATAAGAAGGAACATTGAGGCAAAGCTTAATGAAAATTCTAATCCCTTCTTCACTTTTATTTCTTACTTCTTATTTAGTTCAGTGTTTGTGTATGTTTGTTTGTGTTTGAGTGTGTGTGTTTATTTGTGTTTGTCTGTGTGTGAGTTGTGTTTGGGCTTGTATAGGTATATACCTTAACATAGATGTGGACATCAGAAGACAACATGCTGGCGTCAATTCTATCCCTCTATGTGCATCTGGAGGATCAAACTCCACTGTGAGACTTGGTGTCAGAGGCCACTATAAGCTGAACCATCTTCCTGGCCAGTCATGTGATTATTATTTTGGGGGGTTTAGAGGTTCAGTGAACTGATATCCATGAACTGGATTAAGAGAAGGAGATTTAGTTGAAATACCAAAGAGTTATGTCAGAAAATAAACAGAGTATATATATATATATATATATATATATATATATATATATAATAAGTGATTAGTACAACATATATATTGTTGTCAAATATATATGATTACTGTCAATTATATATTACTGTCAATTATAAATAATTAGTACAACATACCCTGCCCTGCCATGCTCCTTCCAGTTTGCACCTGTGCCATGAACACAGCCTCTGCTGTGGATGTCCAGACTCATGTTGCAGCTCAAACCCCAGGTATTCTAACTCATCCCGGATCACAGGTAAGACCCCAAATTCTGCCATAATACCTGTCAAAGCCAAGACCATCAGGACCCAAGGAACAAGGTACACTGCTCAGCCAGAAACCCACACTCTTTGATTTGTACCTGTGCCCAAAGCAGAGCCTCTGTTCTGGATTCCTACACACTCAGCCCAGATCCAGATGCACTTGAACTACCAGGAGTTCTGATACATTCAGGATCACAGTATCACAGTATTAGAGGATCACAGGATCACAGGATCACAGAATCACAGGATCACAGTTTCCCAGAGGGAACAAGCTCCAATCAGAGAAAGCAAAACCAGTTAATACCAGAGATAGCCAGATAGTGACAGGCAAGCACAAGAACACATTGACACAATATTCAAGGAAACCACAAAAATCAACAAGATTCTAGCTCAAGAAATTTAGGAAATCTAGGACACAATGAGAAAACTGAACCTAAGAATTATAGGTATAGAAGAGAGTGAAGATTCCAAACTCAAAGGGCCAGTAAACATCTTCAACAAAATTATAGAAAAAAAACTTCCCTAACCTAAAGAAAGAGATGCTCATAAACATACAAAAAGCCTACAGAACACCAAATAAATGGAAACAGAAAAGGAATATCCCCCATCACATAATCATCAAAACACCAAATGCACAGAACAAAGAAAGAATATTGAAAGGGGTGAGGGAAAAATGTCAAGTAACATATAAAGGCAGACCTATCAGAATTACACCAGACTTCTCAACAGAGACTCTAAAAGCCAGAAAATCTTAGGCAGATGTCCTACAGACTCTAAGACAACAAAAATGCCAGCCTAGGCTATTATACCCAGCAAAACTCTCAATTACTATAGATGGAAAAATGGAGGTATTCTAAGACAAAACCAAATTTAAACAATATCTTTCCACTAATCCAGCCCTACAGAGGATAATAGAAGGAAAAGTCCAACACAAGTAGGGAAAATATACCCCCCCACACACACCAAAGAAGAAAGAAATTACTCTTCTCACAACAAATCCAAAATAAGAGAAACACACAAGCATAATTCCACCTCTAAAAATAAGAGAGAGTAACAGGAAGTAACAATCACTGGACCCTAATATCTTTCAATAGCAATAGACTCGACTCCTCAATAAAAAGACATAAGCTATCAGACTGTTTATTTAAATGGAATCCAGCATTTGCTGCATAGAGAAAATACACCTCAGTGACAAAGACAGATAGTATCTCAGAGTAAAAGGCTGGAAAATTCTTTTCAAGCAAATGGTCCCAGGAAATGAACTGGAGTAGCAATTCCAATATCCAATAAAATAGACCTTCAACCAAAAGTTATAAAAAAAAAAAAAAAGATGGGGAAGGACACTACATACTCATCAAAGGAAAATTTCACCAACATGTACTCTCAATTATGAACATCTGTGCCCCAAATTCAAGGGCACCCACATTTGTAAAAACATTATTGAAGCTCAAAGCCCACATTGAACCTCACATAAAAATAATAGGGCATTTCAACACCTGAATCTCATCAATGGACAAATTGTGGAAACAGAAACTAATTAGAGACACAGTGAAACTAATAGAAGTTATGAACCACATGGATTTAACAGATATCTACAGAACATTTCACCCTAAATCAAAAGAATATACCTTATTCTTAGCACCACCTTATCAAATATTGACCATATAATCAGATGTAGAACAAACTTGAACAGATACAAGTGCATTGAATTAATCTCATATAGTCTATCAGACCACAATGGACTATGGTTGGTCTTGAACAACGACAACAACAAAATAAAAATAAAAACAAAAACAAAAACAAAACATACAAACAAACAAACAAACCACAAAACCCCAGAAAACCTATATACAGGTGGAAACTGAACAACTATCTACTCCATGACAAATTGGTCAGGGAAGAAATAAAGAAAGAAATTAAAGACTTTTTAGAATTTAATGAAAATGAAGGCACAACATACCCAAACTTATGGGACACAATGAAAGCAGTGCTAAGATGAAAACTCATGGTGCTATGTGGCTCAATAAAGATATTGGAGAGAGGATACACCCCAAAAATTCAACAGAGAGCTCCTTCATCTGATAAACAACTTCAGCAAAGTGGCTGGATATAAATTTAACTCTAATAAATCAGTAGTCTTCCTCTACTCAAAGTGAAAATGGGATGAGAAAGAAATTAGGGAAACAACACCCTTATCAATAGTCACAAATAATATAAAATATACTGGGAATGTGACTCAATCCAAGCAAGTGAAAGATCCAAATGACAAGAACTTCAAGTCTCTGAAGAAAGAAAGATCTCCCACGATCATGAGTTAGCAAGATTAACATAGTTTAAAAAATTGGCCATTTTCTGAAAGCAATATACAGAATCAGTGCAATCTTTATCAAAATTACAACTTAATTCTTCATATAGTTAGAATGAGCAATTTGCAAATTCATTTGGAATAACAAAAAAACCCAGGATAGTGAAAACCATTCTCAAAAGTAAAAGAACTTCTGGGAAATCACCATCTCAGACCTCAAGCTGTATTACAGAGTAATAGTGATAAAAAATTGTATGGTATTGATACAGAAACAGGCAGATATATTAATGGAACAAAATTGAAGACCCAGAAATAAACCCACACACCTATGGTCACTTGATCTTTGACAAGGGAGCTAAAACTATCCGGTGGAAAAAAGACTGTATTTTTTAAAATTCTTTTATCATTTATTTTTAATAATCCATGTCTCCAGATACATATATAGCTCCATATACATATATATGGCCTTCTCTAACATTAATGGGAGTGAAGGCCCTTGGTCCTATGGAGATTTGATATCCCAGCTTAGGGGGATGCTGGAGTAGTGGGTTGAGAATGCATGGGTGGGTGGAGGATCACCATCATAGAGACAAAAGGGAGGAAGGAGAGGGCAGATGTGGGAGAGGGGTTTGCGAAGGGGTAACCAGGAAGTAGGATATAATTTGAGATGTAAACAAATAGAATAAACAAGTAAATAAATAAATAAATACGTAAATGATTAGTGCAACAATGGTGTAATTTAGTAGACTTGTTACTGACAGCATAAACATAATGCTCACATTACCTAAACTCAAATATAACACCCAAGTAAATAAAAAAACCCAAAAGCCTTATGATTCCATAAAAATACGTAAGATTTATCAAAATTTTGTAAAAAAAAAATGAAAACATCTAAAACATGCTAATCTCTACAGTTATCTAAAATTATGCTTAGAAATATCTGTAAATCTTCCATAATTCAACAACAGGGGTAAGCTGCTTCTGTCCATTGGAAAGATGCTGAGGAGGAGGGCAATTCTGTAGGAAGGCCAGCAGTCTCAATTAGTCTGGACCCAGAGATCTCTCAAACACTGGACCACCAAATAGCATACACTAGCTGATATGAGCCCCCAACACATACATTAGAGGACTTCCGAGTCTGTGCTCATTCGGAGATGATGCACCTAATATTTAAGAGACTTCAGATTCCAGGGAGTTTAGAGGTCAGGTGGGGTGGGGGTGGGAGCATCTACGTGGAGACAGGGGGGTGGGAAGGAGGTGTGTAGAGTAGTCGGAGAGCAGGTAATGGAATATGGAATGTAGAAAAATAAATTAATTTTAAAAAACAAAACAGCAATAACAACAAAACCCAGCTAGATAAGAGGAAAATAGCAATTTGGAAAAAGCAAAATATACCTCTTCTTCCTGAAAAAGAAAAAAAGAAAGAAAAATAAATATTTGTAAATCTTAAACTGTCTGTATTAAGCATAACATAAATTGTCAAGTTCAGCTATTGGGTTTTTTTTTTATTATTCAATAAATTTTCCTTTACTGTCTTTATAAGTCTAGGAAATTTTTCATTGCAGTGAATTACAGGTTTAAAGCTCCAGGAAGTACTTTTCAGTGAACAATACAAAGTGCAGGTCTCAAAATTTTATTTTAGGTATTATTTTAGACATTAAGAGAGAAAATATCTCAAGGGGAAATTTACTTTATTTGAGCGATCTTAACACCAACTCTTGAGATACAAGTACCATTAGATATTGACTGAATTCCACAGTTACAGAAAATGTGAATTGTTCCTGTGTTGGAACATTCTTCTTGATGTTCTTTCTTTTTTTATAATTTTATTTTGTTTTTTGCTTATTCACTTCACATCACTGCATCCCTCCTGATCATTTTCCCCCACAATCCTTCCTTCTTGTCCCCTCCCCTATTCCTCTGAGTTGTTAGAGACAAACTGGGCATCCCCACACTCTGGAACTCCAAGTCTCATGACAGCCAAGCTAAAGAAAGCATGAAGAGACTCTGCAGAGTTTTAATGTTGAAGAAAAAGAAGTCTGCCAGAATCCCAAAATGGATGGGGGAGAGGCTTCTGAAGCCTCTGTCTGAGGAGCATTTCAAAATGACCTTCCCTTCAAGGATGCTAGCAATGAGAGGTTAAGCACAGCACCAGTAGTTAGGTGGTTAGCACTAAATGGACTTGGTGGGGCTTATAAATAAATGAATAAATGAATGAATGAGTGAATAAATAAAGGGCCACATGATGTTGGGAGTGAAAAGTAGTTGGAAAGGGAGGAAAGAACGTGGCAGGGTGACAACTAAGGTTGGATGTGATTCATCACGACACATTATATGACTGTATAAGTATTACATAAATATTTAATAGAAACATTACATTTTTAATTATTAGGAAGACAAAAGATATACGAACATTACAATTTTATGAACCAACATATGAAGTGTTTTCTGGGGCAAAAATGGTTTACAAATAATATCAGTGATTGCTACAGGAATATGAACTGGCCAGAAGGATGGCAAAATAACAGAAGACTTCATGAGTGACAGAAATATTTTACATCATGTATAATAAGTACATGGCTATAACCATAAATTTCATCATAATCTACATGTCAAATGGTGGATAATAAAATTGTAATTAGTGTAACACAAAGAAATATTTATGGTTTTATTTCTAAAAACTTTGATAATAAAACACTGATACAGTATTGATGAACTTAGAATACTTATATATACGATTCCTAAATCCTCCTGCTTGGTGTCTTTCACTGTGATGGAGTAATTACTGTCACTATTTTATTATTATTATTATTATTATTATTATTATTATTATTATTATTATTGGTTTTTCGAGACAGGGTTTCTCTGTATAGCGCTGGCTGTCCTGGAACTCACTTTGTAGACCAGCCTGGCCTCGAACTCAGAAATCCTCCTTCCTCTGCCTCCCGAGTGCTGGGATTAAAGGTGTGCGCCACCACGCCCGGCTTACTGTCATATTTTTATAACCAGGATATTAACTGTTAGGATTTTAGGTGATTTTTCCCCGAAGTTTAATGATTAGTTTGTGAGATAACCAGGGCTCAGATGCAACCCTATTGAACTTCACTTAGAATACTAAATTGAAAGCAGTGTGAGTCTCTGAAGAGTAAATATAGAAGTTGAAATCTCACTAACAAAATATATGGAAATTGAATGGAATATTTTTAATATTTTGCTTAATTCTCATTAGCACAAAAGTGATACTCTTAAAAGTGTCTAGGATAATACTTAGCATATGAATGTTTGATTATTACCACTGGTCCTTCACATTTTCTATCAAAAACCATCCCAATAACCAATGTTGAATAGATAATCTAACTCTTCATGCACTGTTATATCTCATGTCTCTACTTCAGGATGCTTAGAGACAGAACCTCAGCCCTCACACATTCATTTGGAAACAAGTGCTACAATTCTTTTCCTAATTATGTTTTGGGGTTTCTCTGATCATGGCTTTAGTCTACAAAATCCACTGAGGCCACACTCATTATTGAACTCAAAGCTTATATTCCATCTAGGTATGTCTAGCATGCCTGGATTCTACTCATCATTGGAAACAGTTTGGTGGTAACATCACTGGCCATAATCATAAGAAATTTCTAATTATTTTTATTAGCCTAAGTAATTTGTTTAAAGCTTAGTGGATAGAGGGGCCTACAGGGATGGCTCAGCAGTTAATTCCATTAGCTACTCTTGCAGAAGACTCTGGTTTAGTTCCCAGAACTTACATGGTGGTTGCCAACCCTCTGTTACTCTAGTTGCAGTGACTCCAATTCCTTTTTCTGGTCTCTGATGGTACCAGGGACAAAAGTGGCACTAACATTCATGCAGGCAAAACACCTTACTCATAAATAAAATTTGAAAATAATAAAAATTTAACATGGAAGTCAATATATGCTATTTATAAAATTGAAAGCACCCATATCAAGAATATTATAAAATATTCACAAAACTATAATAGTGACCCAAAACATATTACACAGGGTCCCCAGTGTAGGAACTAGAGAGAGTACCTAAGAGATGTAGGGTTCTGCAACCCTATAGATGGAACAACAATATGAACTAA
Organism: Mus minutoides; assembly: GCA_902729485.2. Classification (NCBI taxonomy): domain Eukaryota; kingdom Metazoa; phylum Chordata; class Mammalia; order Rodentia; family Muridae; genus Mus; species Mus minutoides. Next base: position 47,003 of record LR751410.1, on the reverse strand, counting down.
TCAGAACCCTCAGAGCTTGTGTCTCTAGCTGCATATGTATTAGAAGATGGCCTAGTTTGCCATTATTGGGAAGAGAGACCCCTTGGTCTAGCAAACTTTATATGCCCCAGTATAGGGGAATACCAGGGCCAAGAAGTGGGAGTGGGTGGGTAGAGGAGCAGGGCAGGGGGAGGGTATAGGGGACTTATAGGATAGCACTTGAAATGTAAATGAAGAAAATATCTAATAAAAAAAGAAAATGATAAAAATTTAACATGGAAGTCAATATATGCTATTTATAAATAAAATTGAAATTACCCATATCAAGAATGTTATAAAATATTCACAAAATTATAATAGTGACCTAAAACATACTTATATATTACTTTATATATTAATATACATAAAGAATAGCCAGTAGTTAGGACTATAAGTGTGTGATCATAATTTTCTTTTCAAATGAATTTAAAATTAAATTTTAAAATGAATGTAAAAGAACATAAAATACACTTTAGTGAAAAAATCTATAAACTATCAATCAAAAAATAAAGAGTAAACTAATTTGAAATACATGAAACATATTTTGTCTTTTAACAGTGTCAGGGATTGGTGCTTGCACATGTGGGCCGATTATTGGTTGGCCATTTTCTCAGCCTCCGCTCCATTCCCCATGCTATACCTGCACTTATTTAGACATAATAAATTTAAATTTGGGGTTGATAGTTTTGTGGGTAGAGTAGTGTCTCTATTTCTCTGCTGGGGTTTTTGCATGCACATATATTATATTATATACAATATATATTATATACAATACGCACACACACATATACACAGAGAACAAAATAATAGACAAAGATTGTGAACAGACTGATAGACAGACCTACATACTCACATATATATACACACGCATATAACAAAACAAAAACTTTAAAAAAAAACCAACAAACCATCTCAATTTGATTACTCTATTACTTTCTAAACTAATACTCCTTAATGAACTCTACAAAATTTTGAAGTCTAGTATTTTCTCATCATTGGTAATATCTACCATATAGATAGAAAAAAAAAAAAAAGGTTGCCAAAGAGGAATTTCCGTCAGACAGTGAAAAAACGAAGGAGTAAATGCCTTAGGTTTGCTCCACTATATCATTTTTTCTCAGGGAATAGTAATGTAATTAATCTATAAAATATCCTTGCAGAGACCAGGCTCTGTCCTCACAATATACACTGCTTAATCAAATATGAACCACTGAAAGTTAATGTCGCTGCCTGCATGTCTCTGACCAGCAGAGATGGTGGGGAAAAAAAACGACAAGGGGACGCCAAGGCGGGTTCAGAGCAGCTAGCCTTCGCTGCTTCTGCTTTATTCTCCTTCTCTCTCTCTCAGGTTTCTCACATCTGCAGCCATTCACTTACACACATCAATCATCCGTTCACTCATTCACTCACCCTGGTCTCTCTAACACTGGTCTCTGGTCTCTCTAAAGCTAGACTCTGGTCTTTGGTCTCTCCAACACGGGTCTCCTCTCTCTGGTCTCTCTAACGCTGGTCTCTCTAATGCTGGTCTCTGGTCTCTGGTCTCTGGTCTCTGGTCTCTGGTCTCTGGTCTCTGGTCTCTGGTCTCTGGTCTCTGGTCTCTGTTCTCTCCTCATCTGGGGCTGCCCTCAATTTATACTTACATTCCCTCACGCCACCTCACACTACCCAAACATAGACGCACACGTCCAAGGCAGAATGCAGGATTGGCTGATAGAATGGTATCTCGAGATGTTGCGCTAATCTCTCCAAGGAATGACACATGCTGCTTTTACTGTGCATGACTGAGACTGGGATAAACAAGCGAGGTCACGGGTGTGGCATAGAGCCAGGAGCCATCTTTGGTCCATGCAGCTGCATCTGCTCCCCACAGTTAATAGCATTATCTCTATTTCAAATCTTCTGAAGCTTAAAAATAAAAAGACAATAAAAATTTATATTTTTTCAAAAATATCTTTTGAAAATAGAATTGTGTAAATCAACATAAATTGAATTTACTTTCATATATCAGTTCTGCATTATCTTATTCTTTAAAGAAACTAAAGACTGAATAGCTTCTTTATACTTATGAGATATTTCATTTAATGTGTTTTGGTCATATTTATTCTCCTACATTCATCTCTTCCTAGGTTTACCTCACCTTTCCTAATCATTCAACAATTTTTACTTACTTTATTGTAAATAATAATAATAATAATAATAATAATAAAAACAAATAACAAACATTCAACCCAATTTGTGTTTTACATTTACCTTTGAGTATTTAAAGGTTGTATTACAAGGGATCACACTTTCAAAAAACAAAACAAATCAAAACAAACAAACAAACAAACTGACTCCTCTCATGGCCCCATCCAGTCTTCTGGCTATGAACAGTTTACCCCTTTCTTAGTAACTATCATTTGCCAATAAATTTCCAGGCAGCCATGCTGAGATTATTTTCTGTCTTGAGCTTCTCGGGTCTTGTGCTTGCTATCCCATCTTCTGTGAGTTCATATAGGAAGCTCCCTTGTTATGTCCAGAAAACACTGCTTCCCTTCAGAGCCTCTGCATCTGACACCCTTTTCACCTCTTCTGCAATGTCACTGAGGCTTAAGAGAAGGATGTGTGTGTAAATGTCTTCTTTTCTGTACTTTAAAGAAGGTATAAGATTCCCTGAATTTGGAATTATCAGCAGGTGTGATCTGCCTGATATAGGTGCTAGAAACTGAATTCACATTGTCTATAAGAGTAATTTGCACTCTTAACCACTGAGACAGTTTACAAGCTCCTAAACATTCATATTTTAAAAACAACAATTTTTTATCAACTCTACAATTAGACAATTGAGAAGAACCTTATAAAGGATATGTTTTGGTCTAAAAGATGTTTTAAAAAGTCAATATAGTGCAAAAGAACTCATAGCATGTGACCACCTTCAAATTCTCTGAAAAATGTTTAAAATCTTGGTCATTTAGATAAGTTAATAATATGGCAGTAACTGGAAATACCAAGTTGTGTGTATATAATTAACCAGGGATGAGTAATTTCCAAAGCTTAAAATTTTTATTCTGCTTCATAGGTAGCTGTGCTTTGTACTATAAATGTAAATATTTCTGAGTCAACACATATGAATTTATATGTAAGTAATTTTTGGTCAGGCTGTATTGTCACATAAGTGAGCAACATTTTCTTCTCAAAACAACAAATTGAAAGATATTTACTTCATTAAGAAAAAGGATATTTATGTGAAATTTACTGAAAATATTTTGTGTGTGATATGGATATAAAACATTTTAAGAGCTAATTTATAGCAACAAATACAAATTAGGTCGATATATAAATTTAGATTCCATTTATATACCTTTCATTCAAAAATATAAATGTAAATAAGATTCTATTTCTACATTAAAGGTCAGGTAAAACGTTTACTCCTGTAATGAATACACCATGAATGGAAACACAATTCCAATTCAGGAATGTCAGAAGGAAAAAAAAAATTGTTCTACAAAGTATGGCTGAAGTAAAAGATTTTACTGTAGTTTTGAGAGAGATTACAGGCAGAGGCATCTGAAATAGTCCAGAGCAGAGAAATGACAGGTAAGAGAAAGTGAGTGGCAGCGTAAGAGAGGAAGAGAAAATGGTGAGAGATGAGGTGGGTTAGAAAGTACAAGAGAACACATTAAAATAGTAGAATGAGACCAAGGGAGGGAAGCTTTTGTGTTGGAGAAGTTTAGGGTAAGGGTGGGTAAGAAGAACAGAAAGAGCGAGGATGACAGCATGGACTCTGAAATGTGTAGTTGGCACTTGTGATACCAAGTGTGTCTGGAGGCCAATAAGAACTTTGTTAATGCATAATGATGCATGCTAATAACTACCACAGATACTCCTGCCAGTGATAAGGGAAATGGATCCTTTTGTAGAATAGAGGAAATTTGGTTACACAAGTTTTTCAGTGTTTGGTCTCAAATGTCAGAATAGGATAACTGAGGTGCTTACTAACCTATCAAAGAGAACTTTGGCCTTGCCCTCAGTCCCTACTAGGTGGAGAGTCCTGGCTCCTTATCACTTCTCACCCTGCCTCATACCCTTAATTCTCAGTCAGGGACTGGGCTGGGTTGACATTCCCCTTGCTTCTCTATGCCATACAGTTCAATAGCCTCCTGATTTCTTGTTCCCCTAATCTTCTGGTCTTAGAGTCTGCTGATATATTGATCTCTTGATCTCTTGGCTTCTGGATCTCTCCTTACCTCATCCTCTTTCTTCACAGAGTTCACTTTGACAGTCACATTTCAATCTGTACTCTCCTGTATGTTTTTGACTATACCTGTATTCTTCCTTATATTAATAACTAAAAACCCCAATCTCTTAGGAGCAGTTCTGACTTCTTTTCCTTCCTTCCTTCCTTCCTTCCTTCCTTCCTTCCTTCCTTCCTTCCTTCCTTCCTTCCTTTCTTCCTCCCTCCCTCCCTCCCTCCCTCCCTCCCTTCCTTCCTTCCTTCCTTCCTTCCTTCCTTCCTTCCTTCCTTCCTTCCTTCCTTCCTTTCTCCTCTTCCTCCTCTTCCTTCTTCTTCTTCTTCTTCTTCTTCTTCTTCTTCTTCTTCTTCTTCTTCTTCTTCTTCTTCTTCTTCTTCTTCCTCTCTCTCTCTCCCTTTCTTTCTTTCTTTCTTTCTTTCTTTCTTTCTTTCTTTCTTTCTTTCTTTCTTTCTGTCAGATTCTGGGTGGACCAATAATAAGAGTAATTAAAGGAAACCAATTAGATAGTTTCTTAATTTCAGATTTGTAAGTTTTTAATGAAATTATAATACTTTTCACATATTGAAACTTCAATCTTCAAAAACATTATATTCATGGTCTCTTTACCTTTAATAATATTCTTTAATTGTTGATATACATATCCCTAAATAAATGAATTTAAATTTGAAAGAGAGTAAGGAGGTATTTGGGAATACTATAAAAAAATAGGTGATAATGGAAAATGATGAAATTATACTATAATTCCCCAAAGTATAAAAATAGTCATAAGTGCATTAAATGCATAATATCATTTTAAATGTATTTAAAATTAGATAATAATTCCTGCTACCCACTATTTTATAAAATCTCCGTAACCTCATGGGGAGGAATTATCTGATACTTTAAGCAGGTTTTAATGGTGTAAACATAGTTGGGAAATCTATGTAACACATGCACTTAGTGTGATGTAGTCCTTTGTACCCTGTACACACTGGATACACACTAATGCTAGCATAGTGACCTATTTTTTCTATGTATTTACTAATCTAAGAAACATGGCCAATTATGTTATATGAGCAAAGGTGCTGGAAAAAAGAAAGTCATCTATATCATATGAGCATAATAAAAAAAAAGAAAGAAGAGAAAATGTTATTCTATGGTTTAAACAAAAACAACCATGAACACTGACTTCTATGAAATCAAGAAAATATTTGCATTTCCAAACACTGAAATGGTAAAGATTTACTGTTACAATTTTTAAACTTAATTTATAGCTTTGGAAGAAATATATACTTTTTTTAAATTATAGGATTCAAAATATGTGCTCAGTGAGGAGCATCTCTACTACTGAGCTAGTTATATGTCTAAGAATAATTCTGGCAAAGATATGGCACAAGTTTAAAGTTCACTGAATATTTTGTGTCAAAGGAAAACTCCGTAATCTTTCCTAAGTCAAATCCTGGGGCTGAGAAAGTAGCTCACTTGCTACAGGTAAAGCCTTTGTTATCTATTTATAAGGACCCAATATCAAATCCTTGTCTTATGTGAAAACATGGTAGTGTATATTTTTCATTCCATTGCTCCTATAGGAAGATGAGAGGCAGAGACAAAGAAGTCCCTAGAAAATTACTGGCCAGATAGTTAAGCTTACACATATATGAAAATATATCCCTGTCTCAAACAAAGAAAATGTTGAGGACTAATAAGTTAATTTCTGTGAAGGTAACCTCTTACTTCCACATTTATGTCATGGCAAGTGTTATTTGAAATTATAACTTGAGTGATACAACACGCACACACACACACAAACATGTGCAGGTGTATGAAAATGCACACATGTATATGTGCTCACACACACACACACACACACACACACACACACACACATGAACATGTAAACATTTGCATATACATGGACAATAGAGAAGGTGTACTTACCCCAAATAGAGAAACTCTATTAACGCAAGGTATCGAGTCTCTTTTATGTCTAACTTGGTGAGCAAGGGAGCTTATTGGAGTTACCAATAGAAACATGTCTTAATATGCACAAGCCTGCAACCCTGAAGCTCTCTGCATAGTCTGTATGGGTTTAAGAATCTCTTCTCAGCAACTCTGCAACTCAGATTCTAACTCCCAGCAATGGTATCCTTGGGAAGGAATTTCCATACATGTGAAATTTGTTCACTTTCTGTGCTCCATGTAATCTCACCCTCACACACAGACTCTATATAAGAATAAATATGTCTCCTTTCTGACCCTCTTCCTGTCATTCTCTCTCTTCACTCACTTCTCTCTGTCTCTCTGTCTCACTGTTTCTATGTTTCTGCATTTCTTTTTATCTTTCTATCTCTTTCTCAGAAACACACACATTTCACATAAACACACACACACACACACACATACATTCATACACATACTTGTAATATAAACTTAAATGAGAGTAATTCTTTACTTACCAGTCAAGGAGTAAATAAACTTTGTCTTGATATAAAGCCAAACCATATTCCCTAAATCCTATGCTTGCTTGCTTTTACAAATGTTTTGCTCCTTCATTTCTATTCTTTGCCAGTTGCCATGCAACTTGAAGTATTTATCATATGTTGAGTGCTTTGTGGACCACCAAGCCATAAAATTGAAAATGGGTAGAAACATCCATCATCATATGAAAACAGCATATATTGACTTCGGCATCTCAGTGTGTAAGAACAGATACAGATATAGAATAAAATTTTTGAGAAAATAGCATGAATTCAGTTAGGAAAGCAACCACTATTTGCATTTTAAAATAAGTCAAACTCATAGATTTTTTTCCATTTAATTAGGGAAAATCAATGGTGGATTTTCATTATTTCATATTTTGTAAATACTGTTCTTATAATGCATATGCATTATTTTTATTAAGCAATAAGTAATATAATTTAAAAATTAATTTTTACACTTAGATATTAAATAAAATTTTCTCTTTACATAACAAAAACTGGATTATAGACATTGAGATATTTTTCATTGCACAGAGAAATATAGAATATATTTAATAAAAATTAAAAATAATTATAAAATCATAATTATGAACCCAAACATACAATAACATAATCTGAGGCAGGGAAGAAAGATCCCATATATCTTTAAGAATTTCTGTGACTTATTGGTTAGGTCTAAAATATTTGTGGAGGACAAGTGATATCTTATACATAAACATCTTAAAAAATAAACTTATGCAAAAGGAAAATACAGTTTGTGATTTATAAACATCAGTGGATTGATGCGTTAGCTACATTTTCAAATGTCTTCAAATTTTGTGCAAAGTAACATACAGTATGAAATCTAAATAAAATTCATCTCACAATGTTGTATGCTTCTCATACACAGAAATCACCAGCTGCCTTTCAGTAAATAGTGTAAGCCTAGTCAATATACTTTCACAGAGTAGCATGTGTTGTTGTGCCTTTCTTCTCTTTTAGATGGTTTGATATTGTAGCAGCATTAATAAGTACTAAATATTTATTAATTTATTCTTGTTTTATATGGTACATCCCTAATGTAGTTTCCCTCCCTCCTCTACTATCAATAACCCTCCCATTCATTCCTCCTTGCTCCTCTTCTCAAAAAGGCTTGTAGACCAGTTAAATCAACCAGACATGGCATATCAAGTTGCAGTACCACTAGGCACCTCTTCTCATAGTAAACTTTCTTTCTTTCTTTAACCTTTGTATGCCTTAGGTACTAAGATGACTGTAGCCTCCTAAATGACAGTGGGCTGTGACCCTTCTCTTTCGGTTTTGTGGAATGACTTGAAAAATATTGGTTTTTGTTTTTCTTTGAAAGTATGGTAGAATTTGATAGTAAAACCAGCTGACCCTGGGTTTTTGTTGTTGTTTAGTGACTTTTAATTACTGCTTATATTTTTTAAGGATTATCAGTCTATTTAAAATGTATGTCTGATCTTGATTTAATTTTGTTAATTGGTATCAATCAAGAAAAATGGTCAATTCTTTTAGATGTTCCATTTTGTGGAGTATAGGTCTTTGAAGTATGATATGATGATTTTTTAAAAATTCCTAAATTTGTCTGTTGTTATTTCTGCTTTCCATTTCTGACTTTGTTAATTTGGATGTTTACTTTCTGTCTCTTAGTTTTGAAAAGTGTTTGTCTTTACTGGTTTTCAAAAAAAAATATTCTTTGTTTTATTGGTTCTTAGTATTATTCTCTTTTTTTCCACTTTGTTGATTCCAGCCCTGAGTTTGATCATTTACTGCCTTTTACTCCTCTTCTGTCTGTTTACTTCCTTTGGTTCTATAGCTTTAAGGTATTTCTACTTGCAAATGAAATGATAGTATATATCTAAGTGACCTCAAAAGTTCTACCAGAGTACTCCTAGGTTGACATACACCTTTCATGAAGTGTCTGGATATAAGATTAACCAAAAAAAATATATTAGTAGCCCTTGTAAATAAGAGGTCTAAGAAATAAACCAGGGGGGGGGGAAGCCTTCACAATAGCTACAAATAATATAAAATGTCTTGGTGTGACTCCCTCCTAGCAAAGAAAAACCTATATGAGAAGAAATTCAAATATTTGAGAAAATTGGAGAAGATATTAGAAGATGGACAGCTTTTTTTATTCTTATATATCAGTAGAATTACATAAGAAAAATGCCCCACTAAGCAATAGCAATCATAGAGTCAATTAAATCCCAATAAAAATTACAATGCATTTTTAAAGTCCTTGAAAATATAATAATCAAATTCATATGAAATGGATATTTTTATAATCCAGTATAATAAAAGAAATTCCACAGGTATCATTTCAAGCTGTACTATAGAGGAATAGTAATAAAAAACATATTATATATATTTTGGTTTTTCGAGACAGGGTTTCTCGAAAGCGCCACCACTGCCCGGCACGTTACGTTTTCAAATATGCTGTTAAAATGCATTTATCCCATGGCCAGGTGGTGATGGAGCACACCTTTAATCCCAGCACTTGGGAGGCAGAGGCAGGTGAATTCCTGAGTTCGAAGCCAGACTAGTTTACAGAGTGGATTCCAGGACAGACAGAGAAACCTTGTCTTGAAAGCAAAAAAAAAAAAACAAAAACAAAACAAAACAAAACAAGCATTGATCTCCAAGCTGAGAATAATCCTGGTGCCCAAAAGGCTAAGGCAAAACAAAACAAAACAAAACAAAACAAAACAAAACAAAACAAAACAATCGGGGTCAAATTCTACTTGTAAAATGAAATGTTTCAGGAAAATGCAGCAGTGAATAACTTAGGTCAGAACACAGCCTGATCTCAAGAATGTTAATAGGGTAAAACACATTTGTCACAAATTGTGTTTTTTATTACTATTCCTCGATAGAAATACAATATTATCAAATGATAAATTTGGATATGGTGTTGTTTATTTGAATGGTCACCTTTGTTTTCCCACTTCTTTTTATACCTTGTGTTATTTTCGTCAAAATAACTACCTTGGTAATAGTTGCAAGATGGTATAGCAATTTAAGGGAAACCTGAGCTTTGATATCTTCCCAGAATGACGACAAAATGAAATATATTCAAATGTTTAGGATATGTATCCTATTTGTGCCTATGTGAGCTCTTTAATGGTAAGATATTTTTAACCATTTTCTTCCAATGCTGTAATAGCTCAGAATTTCATCACAACTTCTACTGTCTTAAATGTCTTCTCACAATCTTCTACTTATAATTTCTTGACTCCTGATATACTTTCTACCCTGCAGTCACTCTGAATTATTTATGTGTCGATCCTCCCTCTATCTTTTACAGCTTTTAATACATTGTGATCCAAATTAAGTCATCATTCCCCATTGGAGCTCCAGATCAGCCAAGCTTAATTCATAGAAAGTTCAGAATGCTGCAAACATAGTATTTTCTGTGCCTAAACAAAGGTAATCAGTTAGATTTTTGCCTGTCAGTGCCTAGTGATTCAGTCTCAGGTAGGGAACAAAGAAATAGTGAGTCAAAATGCCATGCATTCCTACCATGGTTTTTGTTTGTTTGTTTTATCATTGTGGTATTTGTGTTGCCGTGGTAATTGTGGATCTTTCATTAGTACAGATCACTAATAGGACTGTGGCTCTTATTTGTATATAAATCAATCTAGTTTTTTAATAGGGTTATTTGATTTTCTGGAGTCCATCTTCTTGAGTTCTTTATATATATTAGATATTAGTCTCCTATCTGATTTAGGATTGGTAAAGATCCTTTCCTAATATGTTGGTGGCCTTCTTGTCATATTGACAATGTATTTTTCCTTACAGAAGCTTTGCAATTTTATGAGGTCCCATTTGTAGATTCTCAATCTAACAGCACAAGCCATTGCTGTTCTGTTTAGGAATTTTTCCCCAGTGTCCATATCTTTGCGGATTTTCCCCGCTTTCTCCTCTATAACTTTCAGTGTCTCTGGTTTTATATGGAGTTCCTTGATCCACTTAGACTTGAGCTTTGTACAAGGAGATAAGAATGGACCAATTCACATTCATCTACATGAAAACTCTCAGTTGACCCAGCACCATTTATTGAAAATGCTGTCTATTTTCTACTGTATGGTTTTTGCTCCCTTGTCAAAGAACAAGTGACCATAGGTGTGTGGGTTCATTTCTGGGTCTTCAATTCTATTCCCTTGATCTACCTTTCTGTCACTGTACCAGTACCATTCAGATTTTATGACAATTGTTCTGTAGGGCAGCTTGAGGTCAGGCATGATTTCACCAGAGGTTCAACATCTTTAATCATCAGGGAAATGCAAATCAAAACAACCCTGATATTCCACCTCACACCAGTCAGAATGGCTAATATCAAAATTTCAGGTGACAGCAGACACTGGTGAGGATGTGGAGAAAGAGGAACATTCCTCCATTGTTGGTGGGATTGGAAAGAGGTACAACCACTCTAGAAATCAGTCTGATGGTCCCTCACAAAATTGGACATTGTACTACCAGAAGATCCAGCAATACCTCTCCTGGGCATACACCCAAAAGATGTTCCAACTTGTAATAAGGACACATGCTCCACTATATAATGGGGGATGTATTAGATCCAAATACAAGATATACATGTGTGAATACTAAACAAAATATTTTAAATATAGTACCAACCTCAACTCAGAAGGAAAAGCTAAGAAAAACTGTTTTAATCAGATAGACAATTTGTAGTTCTTTTGGGATATTATACCTGCCTTATTTATAATAGCAAGAAGCTGGAAAGATCACAGATGTCACTCAACAGAGGAATAGATACAGAAAATGTGGTGCATTTTCACAATGGAGTACTACTCAGCAATTAAAAACAATGAATTTATGAAATTCTTAGGCAAATGGATGGATCTAGAGGATATCATCCTGATGAGGTAATCCAATCACAAAAGAACAACATGATATGCAATCACTGATTAAAAGATATTAGCCCAGAAACTTACAATACCCAAGATACAATTTGCAAAACACATGAAACTCAAGAAGAAATAATACCAAAATGTGGATACTTGGCTCCTTTTTAGAATGGGGAACAAAATACCCATGGAAGGAGTTACAGACACAAAATTTGGAGCAGAGATGGAAGGAAGGATGATCCAGAGACTGCCCCACCTGGTGATCTTTCCCATATCTAACCACCAAACCCAAACACTATTGCATATGCCATAAAGATTTTGCTGACAGGATATAGCTATCTCTTGTGATGTTATGCCTGCGACTGGCAAATACAGAGTGGATGCTCACAGTCATCTATTGGATGGAACCCAGGGCCCCTAATGAAGGAGCTAGAGAAAGTGCCCAAGGAGCAAAATTGGTCTGCAACCCTATAGGAGGACCAACAATATGAACTAACCAATAACCCACCCCCCCCCAACCCAGAGCTGTGTCTCTAGTTGCATATGTAGCAGATGATGGCCTAGTCGACCATCATTGGGAAGAGAGGCCCTTGGTCTTACAAACATCATATACCCCAGTAGAGGGGAATGCCAGGGACAGGAAATGGGAGTGGGTGGGTTGAGAAGCAGGGTGTGGGGAGGGTATAGGGGACTTTTGGGATAGCATTTGAAATGTAAATGAAGAAAATATCTAATAATAAAAAAAGAAAGTTAATCTCCACTTCCCAGTAGAAAAAAAAATCAACAATCAGTTTTTTTAGATAGAAGGAGTTTATTAGCCAAATTTTCATTTATGCTGCAGTTGTGACTGGCTTGATCTTGTATGATTCATATATATTCAATATTGGTCAATGAGTGTGAATGTATAACTATGTTATCATGTCTAGTAAATACTGTTTTCCTATACACATCTATTCTTTCTTGCTCTCATGATCATCCTCTTCCATGGTTTTCCCTGAGCACTGGCAGCATGAGTGTAAATATAAACTCATTTAGAGATGAATACTTTGAAGTGTCTTACTGTCTGTATATTTACAGGTTGCTGCACTCTGTACTAATTGCCCTGTAATTTAATCACCAAATAAAAAAAGTTTGTCTGAGTAGATTTGAAAATTGTACAAATATAGAGTAATAAAAATAATTACTTAGGTAAAAGATTGTATTTGTGTCCATTTAGAAAAAATATTAGTATTAAGTTCATTCACAGTCTATAATGTAAGCACTCATATAATTTTTGGCCCAGTTAATGGCTCTGACTATGGGTCCATTTTATGGAATGGACTATAAAATGGATCAAAAATTAGTTGGTTACTACCACAAAATTAATGCCACTTTCAACCTACCAGTGGACACCTTCCAACGGAAAGTGACTTTCCCTTTTCTCCTGTCCATGCAGGATGTTTTAACTTGTTTGATTTTGTGTAATTCCCTTGCAGGTAAATATGAATATTGTAAATTCATGTATTTGAAAATTGTGTCATGTACAGAAAACAGCATTTCAAAGTACACCTACCTATCTCCTGCCTCTAATATTCTTTCTTTACCCTTTATCCCTTTATGTACACAGAACTAATTGGACTTAGTGTACAACAAGAAAAAGAGGAGTGGGGAGTGTTGTGGAAGAAGCTTTAGGTGTGGGAAAGGAGCTTAGGAAGTTGAGGGTGAATATGACCTGTATATTGTATATATTTAAGACATGTTCAAAGAATAAAAAAACACTAAAAAATAGTAGGCTATAAATTTTATATCAAATTAACATTTGAAAACACTTTCTTATGGCTAAGTAACTTGTGTGTGTGTGTGTGTGTGTGTGTGTGTGTGTGTGTGTGTGTGTGGAGAGAGAGAGAGAAAGAGAGAGAGAGAGAGAGAGAGAGAGAGAGAGATCTTCAGATTTTGGCAAAAGAAACTGAAGATTGTTAGAAGTTTGATTACAAAACTATTTTTATGATCTATTGTGATATAGCAGAAGAATGAACTTTGGGCTTAACTTACATGTGTTATTGTAAAGTACATGTGAGGAGAACACTCACATTTCCTGATCTGGAGAGAGAGACTGCTGTGAACAGCTTCTTTTCATACCAACAGACCACAGTATTTATCATTCATTAGAGATTGGAAATTTTTTGAAAAATGTCTGTCTATTTCCAGGGATAGTAATTGTATATAAAAACTTTACAACTTTTGTTTCAAATTTCAAAGATTGGAAGGTGCTATGGTTGTTCTTGGTAAGGTTTTATTTGAAGTCCAGTATTAAAGATGAGAATAGCTTATTTTTTCATAATTTTATTCAGTACACTCACACATTCAGACACACACAAAAAGAGAAAGGCAGAAAAACAGAATGGGTATAAATTTGAGTATAGCTACCAAAGTAATGACACTGATTATTTTATTTAGATATAATCAAATGTGTTATAGAATCAACCTTTGTACAAGATTTTGTATAAGATCCCACTAAGCAAAATCTTAATTATATTGGAGATGCTGAGTTTAGTCCCTGGAATGAAAATGACATTTTGTTCAATGGAATTTGTAATGTCCTTGAAAGTCCTTGAGGCTTTTTGAAAAGATACAGTAGTTAAACTTTGTTAGAAAGCCAAGTAGCCAGAACTGTTTGTCATATATTTCAGATGACATAATGTAGCAAGAAATATATATATTTTTCTGGCTATTGCAGGCAACTGGCAGACCACATGATTGTTCACCCCACAATCAGCTACCACAACACCCATTTACCCAGTAGAATCAAAACTCTAGAAGTTTATAATTAACCAATTAAATTTATGTAACAATAAATTCTCAATACATGCCGAAACAATAATATCAAGTCAATTAATAATGGTATAAGCTGCCCACCCAGACTAAACTAATTATCCCAATATTCTAACCTTTATGATATCATAACTACCTGTGGCTGGTTAAAGCCAAGCTGGTTCACATCCGCCTCCATATTGGCCTTTTTCTTTCTCCCCCAGACACTCTCTGTCTTTGTTAATCTTAGCTCTGCGTCCCTGCCCAATCACAGGCCTCCTACTGCACTAATCTTTTAGTGTGATTGGACAGGGAAAAATCCTGTCACAACACAAGGTGTATTTGGAATGGTTTTGCCATAGATTGGTCACACTTTTCAAATATTCTATCAAAAAATACCATGCCTTTGAGAACAGGTCACCAATGAAATACAATTTATACATAAACACATTTTATACATTATAATAAGGACCCAAAATATAATTATCTTCAACTTGCTATATAATCACTAAATAATTTAATCTGAGGCTGAAAATATAAAATATATGCAAAATATAGAGGTAAAAACAGTAAATATGATTCCCTGGCTCTAGAATACCATAAATGAACATTGGAAACCATGTAGGATATGGAAAGAGAAATTATTGGAACAAACTAGGTTGGTCCAATTCTACACTATGCATAAAGTCTGATTTCTACTTTTTTTCTGTAAGTAGTAAACCATCTAAATTGTTCACTTTTTTTCTGACTGTGACCAAATATCATATAGAATACAACTTAAATGGAAATGCTTTATATTTCTAATTGTTCAAGAGATATTATTGTGGTGATTTGAATAAAAATGGCCCTCATAGGAATATGTATTTGATTGGTCCCCAGCTCTTGGGACAGTTAAGAAAAAAGAGAAACCCACAAAAGGACTAGAACAAGTTTACATGAATTTAACAATCAATATTAGCCTGAAAATAAAATTCTCAAGATCAGATGAATTTATAGTAACTATATCAAATGTAAAATAATACTTTAATCTTCCTTAAGTTTTCTCCCAAATACTTCTTAAAAGGCTATATAGGAGAGCTATACCTTCAACAAAACCAGTGCATAATACATAAAGAAATCCTAAGAATATAGGTAAAGTTATTAACAAAAGTGAGAGTAATTATAACATCTTAATACATTGATGCAAAAATCATAACAAAATAATAGAAAACTGAATATAACACCATGTTAAAAGGATTTTACACAAAAAAGCATTTCACGGCAGTACTGAGTGAAAATTATTCTTGACATCTAGTTATTCAACATAAAGTAAATCAAGCAGTGTAAAATAGTTGAAAAACAAAAATGAGAAAGAGTTGATCTCAATTGATACCCAAGAAGAAATTGATCAAAATTGAATACCCTTTAATGACAAATGGTCAAGAAAGCTAGGTGTAGGATATGTGTTAAAAGACATCTTTATATATCTATGTATCTGTACCCACACATATCTATATATTACATACCAATATGTTTTATCTATCCATATGTGTCTGTCTGTCTATATATCTGTATGTCTATAAATCTATATAAGTATATATCTGCATATATACATTTATTTTTATATATCTCTATATATTTTCTAATTTACATCTCTATATCTATATATCGATATCTAAAGAGAGAGAGAGTTATGCAGCTATCCACTATTGCCATACCCAATTGAAAGACTTATTTTCAATATCAAAAACAAGATAGATATGCCCAATTTCATTACTTATTTTTGTTATTCTACTGGAAGTAAATTTATTAGTAGAATACATGAATCTATTTCTAGCAAATACTAAAGATTTCACAAGAAAGCTTTTAATTTGTAAATTAATTCAGCTGAGATGCAGAGTATATGATTGCCAAGTTAAACGCAGTTTTCATTCTATTCACCTACAATGAACAACTTATTAAGGGTATTCAAACAATGAATCCATTTACAAAGGAATTAATATGCATCCATCAATGGGAAACAGAGCAAGGAGCTAAAGAAACAAAGGACCAAGTCAATGGAAAGTGGGATGAGAAACAGTCAATGAAGAACAGACTCCACACACATAAAGGTACATTTTAGAATGCGGCACACTTTTGAAAAAATATACCCAGCCATGGAAGGCACTGTAACCTAGCTGGCACTGGAACTGGGGTTCAACTGCATCACTCTCTAGTCAACAGCTTGTTTGACACTATTAACACACTTGCTTGCAAACTGCTATGGAACTCCAAGAATTGCAAACTGTGAAAATGATTTTAAAAACAGAATAATATACTCACAGAATTCATAAATCCCTAACTCAAGACTCACTCTCAGTGACATAATTTTAAAACTGAAGATCAGTAAAGTCAAATGGAGAGCCTAGAAATTAACATTTAAAGAAAATTTATTTTTGATAATAGTAATTTAGTTCAGTAAGTAATCTACAGAGAAATCTTTTCAACATTCCCCATTCTTACACCCCTGTTTCAGATACTAGGAGAATAAAGTGAAGGCTCATTTCATATCATACAGAAAAAAACTAGCACAAGCATTAAAATGTGTACACAATTTCATGGCCCACATGGTGTGCCTAGAGGGCAACTGTGATTGTAATCTTCCACCATGTGTGAAATGGGAATCCAAGTCAACTTAACAGACTTGGTGACAAGTGTCTTCACTTGCTGAGCTGTCTGTCAATCACATAACATTATGAGTTAAAATAACAAAGTGCTCATAGGACAATGTAGGGATTTAAGTGTTGGTATCTGTCAATTTGGCAATTATCTCCTCCCATAAGCTCTAAAACACACACACACACACACACACACACACATAAACACTTGACAATTTTGGTTTTTCAAATTAAAAACTTGTACAAAACAGTAACATAAAGTCTAATGATGAAAAATAAAAATAAATTCTGTTAATAATTCATATGTAAGGGATAAATATACAATGCACATATATATGAAATAGATAATTAATAGATACTACATTGTTTAATGAAAATATTTTAGAAGATTTAGGTTTGTTTTGAGTGTCATAAACTTAGAAGATCATTCCTTCTACATTGGTGACATTAATAAATAGCATATGAATTTTATATAAATTGTTGAAAATTTTATATGAAAATCCTCTATAAAATGATTATAATAAAGATGACACATTTTAATTATAGATATAAATATCTCTATAACTATTTTAAAGGATTCTGTTTTTATAAATTGATATAGTTTATACTATTTCATAATTCTACTTGAACCATTTTGCGAAGGTACAACTTTCATAAAAGTCATCCATTTTTCTTGTATTAAGATAAATATTTGAATTTCTCTTTGAATATAAAATGTCTGACTTCTGAGAAGGAGGCAAGGCTAGATTCCCTGGACTGATATTGTCAGTCTCTCTAGTGTCCTTTGTCCTCTTATAAAACCCTGTTTCCATCCAGGTCAATGATTTGATTCATGCTCATCAGCATTTTTTGGTTTCTAATTTATTATTAATGTATAATTGTGAAACTAATGGTATTCTTATGTATTGTTTGTTACCTTTTATTTTCTTATTTCCACTTCTTTTCCCTCTTCTTTAGGAAAGTACTTGTCATGTAATCCTGTGCACCTAGAAATGACTACTTAACCTAGTCTCCTTTCAGATTGTACTTGTCTCCTCCCTCGCGTCAACCTGAGTGATGAGATTATACATGAGAACTACCATGTGCTCTTTTCATGCACATTTTCTTGATTTATTTTTAGTTAGTTTCCTTTTTTAAAATATTCTGTACTTTTTGTCCTTATTTTTGGATTATCTATATGCATATGAATGAAGCAGATAACTATCTCATATAAAGTATAACAATGAATATATAAATGGTTAAAAAAAGAAACTAAAGTTTTAAATTTAAATGACAAAGGAAACACAGGAGAGCAATCCCAAGATCTGGACACAAAACAATTATAAACAAAAGAAAAATTGATGAACTGGATATCATTAAAATCAAAAACTTGTGTGTGTAGATGTTATTTGTCTCCATGTTTATGTATTTTGAATTTTGTATTAATTCATTTAATAATAACAACTTTATTTTGGATACCATGTACTTCTGTTTTCCATTGCTTAACCTGCCTAAACATTCCTCAGTGTCAGTATCAGCCAAGAGGAAAGTCATAGGGGCTACCTGCATTCTTTACAGCTCTTCCTAAAGTTCACAGAACTTTGCCAACATGTTTGGCTGGCAACTGTTCCATACCTCAGTTTTGCTGTAGCTGTGTTTGTTTACAAATTTTGATTTTTATTAAAACACTATAACAGTATCTTCTTTCTTCATTTCTTGTTTTGCATATCATCTTTCCTTAGATTTGTTCTTGATATATCTTTTTCTATTTATTTCATAGACATATCTTATTTAAAGGTCTCATAACTTGTTATACAGCTTTATAACACCTTTGTAATATTTACTTTAGCTCTTAACTTTTAAAATGACCTTGCCAATTTTTACCTTTGAACATTTTAAAAATGTTTGTAGCTTTGAGGGGAAAAACAATCTTCCTATAATAACATTAAGTGGGCAATTTTTGCCACATCCAATTGTCCATCTAGGTTTCAAAATTTAATTCAGTTCTGAGTTCATTTCCTGCACCTACTATAGACTCCAGAGGTTAAGTGTCATTATGGCTTCCAATTTAGGTATTCATTGCAAGTTCATCTTTATACCTTTGAATTGGCTGTAATTGGGAGTATATATGAGCTCCATCCTCAAATTAAGTAAGGTGTTATGGCAGCTTTTAGAGCACAGGGAGACTCTTTTATTGTTGGTTTGTTATAAAGGGCAAATGTATATATAAATGGCAATGGATCAAGAGCTATGTAAGTAAAGGTCCAGAATGGTTAGCAGTAGGGAATTTCTGTCACTGTGGAGGCCATGTGGATATATGTGGCTGCCATTGTGAAAATTCATTCAACCTCTTTGCTTTGGGTGTTTTTGTAGGCTTCTACTTCAAAACCATGATTTCTATAGTGACTAAATCATTCTTCAGCCTCTCCCTCCTCTTTGGAGGTTCAGAATGTCTGAGAAATTTCCAAAGTGCTAATCCTTCTGTTATTTAAAGTGATCCCTTTCAAGTTTAAGCTGTCTAGATACTTTCCCCATCAGCAGTCTCATTAAGCATTAAAAAAAAAAAAAATAGACTCTCACCAATTCCTGAGTGGGTGGGTGGTGAGCACGGGGAGGGGAGAACAGATAGGGAGTTTTCAGAGGGGAAACAAGAAAGAAGGTAACAGTTGAAATGTAAATAAAGAAAATATCTAATAAAAAAGTAAACAACTACAACAACAACAACAACAACAACAACAACAACAACAAAAACAATAATAAATTCTCCTTTCAAGGATGAGGGACAAAGATCCAATGTAATAAACTCTCATATGCATCAACCAGGGACTCCAAAACTGAAGATGTCCAGTGTCAGGAGACAGTGTCTAAGGTCAATTACCATTTTCTTGTTACATCACAAATCTTCAATCAACTACTCAACTTAATGAGATACTTTTGCTGTCAAAGTAATTAATTTCCATTGTGTATAATTAGCCATTTGTCTTTCAGTTGCTATTTCATTAACATTTTGAATGTTTCAGTGTTTTCATGAACTCATTACATGCACAGTTTTATTTTTTCTCCTTTATGCATTGAATAAACAGCAGAACTTATTTTGTTCTTTATTTTGAGAATAGTTTTCTTATATATTTCATTCTTCTATACATTTTCCCAACACTATTTCTTCACCATTATCCCTTTATAATACTTATAATTTCAAATTACAAATCATCTTTATATATATTAAATTTAGTGTTTTGTCAACATCTTCAAGGTGTGCTACATTGTGAACTTAATATTTAATTATTTAAATATTTAATTATTTCTCTTTTGTGGAATGCTTAAAGATTTCTTGTGTTTACTTTCCCTTTTTAATTGTACACAGAAGTTTCTATTTTTTATAATGGCTTATGTTAACATTTTCAAGTGTTGGTTATTAATGTGTCTCTATCTTCCTTTGTAATATATTTTTAAGTTAATTTATATAGATATCACCCTTTCTTTCATTGCTATAAATGTTATATTTACTTTCTAAATTTTTTTCTCTATAATAGATATTTGTAATTATATCAAGATCTAAAATAGAGTTGTTAAGTAACTTGGCTTTTTGAAACTTCTTTTATTTCACGTTTCTATTGGTTATTTTATTTATTTACATTTCAAATGTTATCCCTCTTCCCAGTTTCCTCTCTGCCCGCTGCATCTATGAGGGTGCTCCCCCACAGCTCACCCACTCCTGTCTCAGTGGCCTAGTATTCCCCTATCCTGAGTCATCAAGCTTCCAAAGGACCAAGCAGCTACCCATCCAGTGATGCCAGATGAGGCAATACTCTGCTACATAAACCGCTGGAACCATGGGTAATCCCTGTGTACTCTTT
This sequence comes from Mus minutoides, assembly GCA_902729485.2. Lineage (NCBI taxonomy): Eukaryota > Metazoa > Chordata > Mammalia > Rodentia > Muridae > Mus > Mus minutoides. The sequence continues at coordinate 26,158 of LR751410.1, read as the reverse complement.
GGTTGGTGGTTTAGTCCCTGGTAGCTTTGGGGTGTCTAGTTGGTTGATATTGTTGTTCTTCTTCTGAGGTTGCAAACCCCTTCAGCTCCTATAGTCCTTGCCCTAAATTCTCCATTGGGGTCCACTGTTTAGCTGTGTACATCCGCATCTGTGTTGGTCTGGCTGTGGAAGAACCTCTCAGGGGACAGCTATACTGGGCTACTGTCAGTAAGCACTTCTTGGCATCAGCAATAGTGTCTGGGTTTGGTGTCAGCAGATGTGGTGGATTCCTATGTGGTGTAGTATCTGGATGCCTTTCCTTCAGTTTCTGCTCCACGTTTTGTCTCTGCATTTCATTTTGACAGGAGGAATTCTAGATTAATATTTTTGAGGTCGGTGGGTGGCCCCATCCCTCAAATTGGGGCTGTGTCTATCCTCTGGATATGATCTCCACAGGTTCTATCTCCCCTTTGTTGGATATTTGGGCTAATGTCCTCCCTGTTGGGTCATGGGAACCACTTGGGTCCCTGGCATCTGGGACTTTCTAATGGCTACTCTCAGTTCCCCCTCCCCCACTGCTACACACCTACTTTCAAATTTCTGACCCGATGTACTTCTCTCCCATCTGAACTGACTCACCTTTTCCCTCCTCCTCTTCCCTCCCTCCCAGATCCCTCTCTCCCTCTACTTCCCAGAGGTTGTTCTCTTCCCCCTACTAAGTACTGTAGCATCTACACTTTGGTGTGGTCTTCTTACTTTTTGGATTTCATATAATCTGTGGGTTGTACTGTGGGAATTCCCGGCTTCTTTTTGTCTAATATCTGCTTATCAGTGAGTACGTACCATGTGTGGTTTCTTTGTGACTGGGTTACCTCAGTCAGGATATTTTCTAGTTCCATCCACTTGTCTAAGAATTTTATGAAATCATTGTTTTTAATAGCTGAGTATACAACATAGTGTAAAAATTTCACATTTTCTGTTTCCATTCCTCTATTGGAGGACATCTGGGTACTTTCCAGCTTCTGACTATTATAAAAAAGGATCCTATGAACATAGTGGAATATGTGTCCTTGTTGTACATTGGAGCATCTTTTGGGTATATGCCCATCAGTGGTATAGCTGGGTCCTCAAGTAATACTATGTCCAATTTCTGAGGAACCACCAGACTGATTTTCAGGGTGGTTGTACCAGCTTGCAATTTCAGCGACAATTCTGTGAATACTTTTGGTTCCTACTCTGTTTCCCTGATTTCTCTGTTTCCTTTCTAATGTCTTTTCTATCTGATTTATACATTTTGATTATTCCTCCTTGTCCCATTGGACTGCACAGGTCAGAACAAGTTCACCTATGGACATTTCAAGTACATAAATGCCTCAGCCTAGGCTTTAGCTATTTGTTATATCTGATTAATCTCACCCTGGTGAGAATTAATTCAATGGAGGCCTCAACCAAATCAATTTTTAGAGGTTATATTCTGGGCATTCTACAATTTATGACAAGATTATTCAGTTGTATTTTCTTATAAACTTTGAAGTTCTGAGTACATCAGCTACCCTACTTCCCAGACAATAGTATTTGGCAGCCTTATGTCTTCTTTTGTTGTTGTTGTTTTGTTTTCAGTTTTTTGTTTGTTTGTTTTGTTTTTCTTTCTATAGCTGGTCTGTAAAGGCACACTAAGTTTTAAAGTAGTAGAACTTTAAACTTTGTACGGTAGTTTTTATATGTTGATTTGAAGTTCACCTAAAATTTGAACTCATGTTTCCATTAAAGATAACATGTTTGTGACAATTAATCTTGTTAACTTGAAAGAATTTAAAGTGAACTAGGACAGGATAATAGATGTGTGAACGGAAGGCTGTTCCCACAAAGGCTTAATTGAGGTTGGGAGGCAGTGAGAAGTTAACATGAGCAGTTTCGTTCTATGGGCTTGGATCCAAGAGAGAAGATCTCTTAGGGAGGAAGAAAATAAGGAAGGAAAGAAGGAAGGAAGGAAGGAAGGAAGGAAGGAAGGAAGGAAGGAAGGAAGGAAGGAAGGAAGGGAAGAAAGGGAAGAAAGGCCAGACTAATAAATCCATTTATCGAGTGTCCAATTGCTTGACACCTCAGCCATGCCTTTCTTGTCAGGATGGACTATACAAGATGATAAATCTGTCTGTCCTTAAGTTGGTTTGTTCAGGTATTTTATTTTATTTTATTTTATTTTTATTTTACTTTTGGTTGTAGCAATAAGAAAAAATATCAAACATGATTTTCAATTATACATTTGAACCAAGCAATAACAGTATTCTAAATGATTTGGGTAGATCCATAATTAGCACATCCATGTCAAGGTCAATCTAATATTATGGTCATAGAGGCTATAAACAAACACTGTTCCTAGCCATGCTCAGGGAGAAATGGTCTTGACCATCTGAATTGATTTGTTCAAGATTATTGAATTTAATAGACAAAATAAACCATACATATTTGTGCAGTAAGTACAGTTACACATATAGAGAACAATTTGCTTTAACAAGTTCCTTTAACTTGAGCAACTTTTCATATATTAAATAGTTATCTAGTAGTCTACAGAAGTAAGCTGTATGATGAGTCTATCAGTCACTACTTGGGCAAGATTGGTATCTTAAAAACCTAGAAGAGGAACAACAAAATGAACTAAACAGAACCCCCAGAACTCGAGTCTCTAGCATCATATGTAACAGAAGATGGCCTGGTCGGCCATCATTTGGAGGAGAGGCCCCTTGGTACTGCAATCTTTATATGCCCCAATACAGGAGAACGCCAGGGCCAAGAAGTGGGAGTGGGTGGGCATGGGAGCAGGGAGGGGGGAGGGGGAGGGGACTTTCGGAATAGCATTTGAAATGTAAATTAAGAAAATATCTAATAAAAAAATCACATAGATCTAGTGGAATAAAAAGCAAAAATGTTTTCTCACAATTCTTAAAGATACAGATTCAAGGTCAAGCTGAGGTGATTTTGATAAGGCGCTCCTTCTTAGTGTTCAGATAGCAATTTCTGATTTTATTTGAGTGTACATAGTTTCCTTATCAAGGCAATGTTCCTATTGTACTAGGACTCTATATTCAAGATATGATTTAAACTTAGTCATCTGCTATTTTCTTTAAACACAGGTTGAGTATTGAATGTATAATTCTGAGAAGATGTAACAAGATCTGTAATTCACATGATAAAATTCTTTATAAATGTTTTTTTTTTGGAGAAAACAGTTTTGGTCATCTTTTAGATAGATCAATAAAATAGCTAGCCTGTACCACATAATGATCTTGCGTTCCATAAATACTGAGAGAAACTAAAGAAAAAAAATCTATGAGGATTACTTGACTCTAAAATAAAAGTGGATTAACAAAAATTGAGTTTCTTTAGGGAGAGTTGGCAGTTTTCACATTTGGTCCAGTGGTGAGGAAAACAATATTGTGCATGCTGCATACATATTTACTTTAAAAATTTCATCCAGTGATAAGTCATCAATGAGATCATGGCAAGAACTGAAAGGGTCCAGCTCTGGAAATACACTCACATCAACTTATGCCAAGTATAATTCTTAATATCTTAAAGAAGGGACAAAGAAAAAAATGTAAGTCCCAATGCCTATCACTCTGGATAAGAAATTTTAAAATATTGTGCTTTTATATCTTCTGCTTTCTTTTCACAAGATAAAGTAAAAAAGTAGAAAAGAAACCTTCCTGGATTCATCTCACATTGTTTCCACACATATAGATGCTGAGAAAGCATTTGACAAAATCTAAGACCCTTTATGATAACAGTCTTGGAAAGATCAGGAATCCAAGGCCCATACCTAAACATAATAAAAGCAATCTACAGCAAACCAATAGCCAACATCAAAGTGAATGGAGAGAAGCTGGAAGCAATCCCATTAAAATCAGGGACTAGACAAGTTTGCCCACTTTCTCCCTACCTATTGAATATAGTACTTGAAGTTCTAGCCAGAGCAATTCAAAAACAAAAGATCAAAGGGATACAAATTGGAAAGGAAGAAGTTAAATATCACTGTTTGCAGATGATAAGATAGTATATTTTCGGGACCCCCCAAAATTCCATCAGAGAACTCCTAAACCTGATAAACATCTTCAGTGCAGTAGCTGGATATAAAATTAACTCAAACAAATCAATGGCCTTTCTCTACACAAAGGATAAAAGGGCTGAGAAAGAAATTAGGGAAACAACAGCCTTAACAATAGTCACAAATACTATAAAATACACTGGTTTGACTCTAACTAAGGAAGTGAAAGATCTGTATGACAAGAAGTTCAAGACTCTGAGGAAAGAAATTAAAGAAGATCTCAGAAGATGGAAAGATCGCCCATGCTCATGGATTGACAGGATAGTCAAAATGGCTATCCTACCAAAAGCAATCTACAGATTCAATGCAATCACCATCAAAATTCCAACTCAATTCTTCACTGAGATAGAAAGGGCAATTTGCAAATTCATCTGGAATAATAAAAAACCTAGGATAGCAAAAACTATTCTCAACAATAAAAGAACCTCTGGGGGAATCACCATGTCTGACATTAAGCTGTACTACAGAGCAATTGTGATAAAAAACTGCATGGTACTGGTACAGCAACAGACAGATAGATCAATGGAATAGAATTGAAGACCCAGAAATGAATCCACACACCTATGGTCACTTGATCTTTGACAAGGGAGCTAAAACCATCCAGTGGAAAAAGCACAGCATTTTCAACAAATGGTGCTGGCACAACTGGCTGTTATCATGTAAAAGAATGTGAATTGATCCATTCTTATCTCCTTGTACAAAGCTCAAGTCTAAGTGGATCAAAGACCTCCACATAAAACCAGAGACACTGAAACTTATAGAGGAGAAAGTGGGGAAAACCCTCGAAGATATGGGCACAGGGGAAAAATTCCTAAACAGAACAGCAATGGCATGTGCAGTAAGATCAAGAATTGACAAATAGGACCTTATAAAATTGCAAAGCTTCTGTAAGGCAAAAGACACAGTCAGCAAGACAAAAGGCTACCAACAGATTAGGAAAGGATTTTTACCAATCCTAAATCTGATAGGGGACTAATGTACAACATCTACAAAGAGCTAAAGAAGCTGGACACCAGAAAAACAAATAGCCCCATTAAAAATGGGGTACAGAGCTAAACAAAAAATTCTTAAATGAGGAATACAGAATGGCTGAAAAACATCTGAAAAAAAGTTCAACATCCTTAATCATCAGGGAAATGCAAATCAAAACAACACTGAGATTCCACCTCACACCAGTCAGAATGGCTAAGATCAAAAATTCAGGTGACAGCAGACTGTGGCAAGGATTTAGTGAAAGAAGAACACTTCTCCATTGCTGGTCGGATTGCAAGCTTGTACAACCACTCTGGAAGTCAGTCTGGAGTTTTCTCAGAAAATTGGACAAAGTACTACAGGAGGATCCAGCAATACCTCTCCTGGGCATATACCTAGAAGATGTTCCAATTGGTAAAAAGGACACATGCTCCACTATGTTCATAGCAGCCTTATTTATAATAGCCAGAAGCTGGAAAGAACCCAGATGTCTCTCGACAGAGGAATGGATACAGAAAATATGGTACATTTAAACAATGGAGTACTATTCTGCTATTAAAAAATGAATTTATGAAATTCTTGGGCAAATGGGTGTATCTGGGGGATTTAATTCTTAGTGAGGTAACCCAATCACAAAAGAAGTCATTGGATATGCGTTCACTGATAAATGGATATTAGCCCAGAAACTTAGAATACCCAAGATACAATATGAAAAACACAAGAAAATCAAGAAAGAAGACCAGCCCGTGGATACTTCATTCCTCCTTAGAATAGGAAACAAAATACCCATGAAAGGAGTTACAGAGACAAAGTTTAGAGCTAAGATGAAAGGATGGACCATACAGAGACTACCCCACCGGATAATCAGACTACCTCATCGCATAATCAGTAGCTAAACTCAGACACTATTGCATAGGACAGCAAGTGTTTACTGAAGGGACCCTAATATAGCTGTCTTGTACAGAAGTGGATGCTCACAGTCATCTATATGATGGAACACAGGGCCCACAATAGAGAAGCTAGAGATAGAACCCCAGGAGCTGAAGGGGTCTACAACCCTAGAAGATGAACAACAATATGAACTGACCAGAACCTCCAGAACTCATGTGTCTAGCTCCATATGTAGCAGAAGATGGCCTAGTTGGCAATCATTGGGAGGAGAGGCCCCTTGGTATTGCAATCTTTATATGCCCCAATACAGGGGAACGCCAGGGCCAAGAAGTGGGAGTGGGTGGGCAGAGGAGCAGGGTGGGGGGAGGGGAGAGGGAACTTTTGGGTTAGCATTTGAAATGTAAATTAAGAAAATATGTAATAAAAAATTGAAAAAAATGAAGTGTGGACTTTGACTGAGAAGTTACCTTTAATAGAGAGTAAGTTTCTTCTCCTACAAAATAATTCTTCTTTACCTATATTGATTTCCTGGCACCTTATTGAATAGCATACATGCTCTGTAGGTGTTTTCAGAGTCTGTTTAGTATGCTAATGGCCATGAGGATAAGAGCAGAAAAGTTATTTTCATTTTATTTTTCATTACAAAGCCAGCTTTGATCAAACTGAAAACTCCTGGGTGTTGTCTCTCTCTCTCTCTCTATTTCTCTCTCTCTCTCTCTCTCTCTTAGATATTTTCTTAATTTACAAATGCTAAAATGCTATCCCCAAAGTTCCCTATAACCCCCCCCCCCCCCTGCCCTGCTCCCCTAACCACCCACTCCCACTTCTTGGCCCTGGCTTCCCCTCTACTGGGGCATATAAAGTTTGCAATACCAAGGAGCCTCTCTTCCAGATGATGGTAGACTAGGCCATCATCTGCTACATATGCAGCTAGAGACACAAGCTCTGGGGGAACTGATTAGTTCATAGTGCTGTTCCTCTTATAGGGTTGCAGACTCTTTCAGCTCCTTGGGTCCTTTCTCTAGCTTCTCCATTGGGGGGCCCTGTGTTCCACTCTATAGATGACTGTGAGCATCCACTTCTGTATTTGCCAGGCACTGGCAAAGCCTCATAAGAGACAGTTTTATCAAGGTCCCTTCATCTTCCTGTCATATGCAATAGTCTCTGGGTTTGGTGACTGATTATGGAATGGATCCCTGGGTGGGGTAGTCTCTGGATAGCCCATCCTTTTGTCTTAACTCCAAACTTTGTCTCTGTAACTCCTTTCATGGGTATTTTGTTCCCTATTCTAAGGGGGAATGAAGTATCCACACGCTGGTCTTCTTGGGCAAATGGATGTATCTGGATAATATCATACTTAGTGAGGTACCCCATTCACAAAATAAGTCACTAGATATGCACTCACTGATAAGTGCATATTAGCACAGAATCTTAGAATTCCCAAGATACAATTTGCAAAACACAAGAAAATCAAGAAGAAGGGTGTTATCTCTTAAACACCATTCTCTCCATAAGAAAAGAAGCCAATTGGGTTTGAAGCTTTGTTATTAAAGAGAAATAAAGATTATTGACTCTTATTAACCCAGAGTAATAAAGGAAAACTTCTAAAAATTGAAAATAAACTGCTAATGTAGTAAGAGAATTTGAAGAAAATATTGTGTAAGAAGGGAATCTTTGTGTTTTTTGCTGCTCTTAGGTATGATTAATATCCTCATGCCTACAATAAAATTTGAATTTGATACATAAAATCATTATAGTTTAAACTACTACAGAATTTAATGGTGTTAAATAATTTTTAACGATTTATTCATTATTTCCATAGTGCTATATGTCTGAATAAAGTAAAAATATTCTACGATAAATGAAAACATTTAAGTAGCTATTTATATTCTTTAATATATTAGGTTATTTTTCTTTGATGTAGTGTTAGGGTGTGGTGGGCTGAGATATTTTAGTCCAACAAAGTGTTAGTCAGGAGCTTGGATAAATTCCTGAATTTCAATTCATTGTACAAAATGCCAAATTGATTTCCAAAAATTTTGAACTTTTTATTCTACCTCACAAAAAATTTAATTTCAGAAATGGATTGAATGGTTTTTTAGTAATATTTTAAGTGCTTTTAATATTTGCTATATAAGAAATTCTTTTCATCAAAAATCATATATATATATATATATATATATATATATATATATATATATATATATATATTTTACTGATATCAAGATTAAGTTACCTTTCTAAAAATATGTGACTTTGTAAAGGATGGATAAAACAGCATTCATCTGTTTTGACTAAGACCCTATATGATGTAGTAAAGGTATTAACACAGTCTACTCCTAATCAGTGTTATTCCCTAGCTTTCCTATTTAAAGGGCTTGAGCTTCTCCTATGACACTTTCTTGATAGGAGACACCTTAACTCTGTTACGTTATTTCCTTTTACTCTTGTTAAGTGATAACAGAAACAAATGCAATCAAGCAGAGTTCTTAGCAGAAAGTGGTAATGCCATTGGCATTAATCATAACAAACAATGATGCATTCTGTATTGATGGTTTGTATACATTAGCTGCTATGTTAATAATACCACATCGGTAATAATTTGGTTTGTGTCGCTGTGATGAAGAACATGGCCAGAGTCAACTTGGTGTAGAAAAGATATTTTTCATCTTACAGCTAGAGTCCATAATGAAAGAAATTTGAGTAGAAACTCAAGTGAAGAACCTAGACAGAAGCACTGAAGCAGAAGCTGTGTTTAAATGCTGTCCCTTTCTGAATCCCTCGATTTGCTTTCTTATGTACTCCTGGACCACCTATGGATGATACCACCAAAGTTGATAGGGGCACTTTCCCATCAATCAAAAAAGTTCCCCCATAGGTCTGCCAGGGAAATTTCCTCAATTAATCTTTGCTTTTCTCCAATGGCTCTATACTGTCCCAAGTTGAAAAATATAACCAGCACAACAATTCCATATGCTTCAACAACTTTTTCAGTTTTTAAAATAGCAAACATAAAGCTGATCTCCAAAATGAAACTACTTTGAAATTAGACAATATTTGCTTCTATGTCTTTTTTTTTTTTTATCGTGGAAACATGTTTTTAATGCTCTTACCTGCTTTAAACAAATGCTGTATGTAATACAAGGAAACACAATGGGTGAGGATACTGTTCAGTGATGGGTAGGTACCTTCTTAGACCCTCGGTCCAAGCCCTGACAACTAAATGAATAAATAACAAAAAAAAAAAAACAAAAAGCAAACAAACAAACAAACAAAAAACAATGAGAGTCAGTAAGAGTTATTTTCATTAACAGCTCATAGTTTATAATATCAGTGTTAGTAAAACTCCATGCTCAGAGTTTCTCGTACTGGTACCAATTTAAAATAAAAATATTTGTGTGTCCCCAGTCATGGAACAGACTGCATTTTTAGTTAAAATCTGCTTTTATGGAATTCCTGTGGGTGTGAAACATTTGTTTCTGCATCTGTATGAATTTCTTGTGCTTTTTTGTTTGCCCTCACCCTTTTCGTTGTTTTATCTTGTTTCTATTTTTCATCTTATTTTATTTTATTTTATTTTATTTTATAATTATTCTTTAGATGTCTGTTTGTTTTATTACAAAAGACAAGAAGGATGAGTATCCATTTGAGAGGATATGTGCCAAGGAACTGGAAGTTGAAGGGAAAGAGTAATCAGACTATATTGTATATAAAAAAAAAATGTGTTTTAATAAAAGAAAAATCCACTAAGTGTATCATTTTCTTTGTTTTGTTTTTATTTTAAAGCTTTTTCTCCCGATTTGTTTATAATGTTTACCCCAAAGTTGAGGGCCCTGAGCTCCAATTTGTTCTGAACCCCCAACTCCTACTGTGACTAACTAAGCAAATCCTGGTTTAACACCCTGCTTTCCTCCCTCCTGTCAATGACCTTAACTCCCATCCACCCATGTACATTCATATGCATCCACTCACAATGCCTAGTAATGCATTCTACTTGGTGCTATAAATGGACACACTTATCAGAACCCCCAAAGAGTTTCCTATCTTGTTTGATATCAGTGGGAGGAGTAGCCCTTGGTCCTGAGGGGGTTTTGATGCCCCAGTGTAGGGAAATGACAGTGTTGGAAGGCAGGAGTGGGTGGGTGGTTGGGAGAGCACCTTTATAGAGATAAGAGGAAGGGGGATAGGATTGGTAGTTTTCAGAGTGGAGACCTGTAAAGAGAATAACATTTGAAATGTAAATAAAAGAAATATCCAATAAAAGAAAAAATATTTTAAAAAGTAACATATAGCCACCACACTTTCTTAAAAACCAGAAAGGAAACAAAACCAAGGAATAAAACACACACTTAACAAAGACAAGATAAGATATCAGTAATTAGAAATATAGTATTCCCAGTCCGTGATGCTTAGATGCCAGCAAAAAACACAATCACATCAAAAAAATAGTCTACACTAGGGTCAGCCAATCCTACTACAGCAGACCATTAATATTCCAACATAGTTAAAGCACAAGAAAAATATCTTTAGGAATATAATAGAGGTCCATTGAGAGGAAATATAAATCCCTTTAAAAACCTATATAAACTCCAAGAAATATCAAAGTAGATAAAAAAAAAAAAAAAAAAAAAAAAAAAAAAAAAAAAAAAAAAAAAAAAAAAAAAAAAAAAAAAAAAAAAAAAAAAAAAAAAAAAAAAAAAAAAAAAAAAAAAAAAAATGAATGAAAGAGTTCAAAACCTGAATGTGAAAGTAAAATCAATAAAGAAAACTCAAATTTAAGGAAATCTAGAAATAAGAAAAGAATTAGAAACTGGACAGGAACCACAAAGAACATTAAAATTCTGAACATCTATGTCACAAACACAAGGGCACCTACGTTTGTAAAAGGATCATCTTCAGTCACATATTAACCCTCACACACTGATGGAGACTTCAATACTCCACTCTCACTAACAGACAAGGAAGCCCTGACAATAATCAAACAGACAAATAATAGAGCTATTATAGACAAAATAGACTTAACTGAAATTTATAGAATATTTCAGTCAAACACAGATATCTTCTTAGCACCTCAGGCATTTTCTTTACAAATGGCCACATACTTGGATAAAAAAGCAAATCACAGCAGATGAAAGAGAATTGACATAAAACCGTGTATCCTATATGACTACCACAGATTAAGATGGACATCAACAAAATCAGAAACAAGAGAAATCTGGCAAACTCATGGGAACTGAACAACTCCTAACTAAGGAATGGGTCAATGAAGGAACTAAGAGAGAAACTAAATTCTATCTAGTATTGACAAAAAACCCATACCAGACACTGCTTGAGTCAACAAGAAGATAAAACAGGGACCTAGACTAAACACAAACTGTACTGTTCTTTAAAAAAAAGAAAGAAAGAAAAAGTGAAGAAATAAAGAAAAAGGATAGTGTTAAAATGAGTCCTAAACACATCCTGGTATTCTCACCAACTTGTGCATTGTCCAGCCTTCATCAGAGAAACTTCTGAAGCAAAGAGAAAAAAGTCAGACTCACAGCCAGACATTTGATTGCAACACTCTGCCCTAAATGGAGTGTCTCCATCCAATCCCTCCCTCAGTGCTCAAGAAACAGAAGAAGATGCAGAAAGAGGTTATGATCCAGAGGGAATGGAGGACACCAGGAGAACAAGGCCTTCTAAATCAACCTGAGGAAAGTCCATATGAACTCACAGACTCAGGCAACATGCACAGGGCCTGCATGAATCTGACTATAGATTATGGTTTCCTGCTTAGAGATTTGTAGAATTCCTGAGATTGTGAATGAGTATGTTTCTGATACTTGTGCTTTATATTGGCCTCTCTCCCTTCTCTTACTTTGTCTTCTCCATCTTTAATACGGTGCTTTCTGTTTTATCTTGTAGTTTACTATCATCTCGTAGATGCCCACCCTGTGCTAACAAGAGACAGAAAGAGAGCAGATCTTGGTTAGGGGATAGCTGGGGAGGAGTTAGGAGGAGTAGAGTGCGAGTAAATCATAGTCAGGATATATTATGGTAGAAATAAAATCCATTTTTAATAAAATAAAAAATTAAAAGAATATATAGTGATTTCATGTTGCATAACATGAAGTCATACTGTTTTGTTTTTCCCATAGGAAACATGTATAAGAGTATATTTGGCAGTTATCCAGATGGTCATTTTATTTCATTTTATAAAAATTTTTCTATTATATTTCTGAAATTTGGGTAACTTTAATAAAGTTTTAGCCTGCTGAGACAGTCTTCTTAAATAATGCCCTTGGCCTTTAACTCTTTTTTTTGTTGTTGTTTTTGTTTTTTTGTTGTTGTTGTTTTTCGGTTTTTCGGTTTTTCGAGACAGGGTTTCTCTGGGTAGCACTGGCTGTCCTGGAACTCACTTTGTATACCAGGCTGGCCTCGAACTCAGAAATCCACCTGCCTCTGCCTCCCGAGTGCTGGGATTAAAGGCATGTGCCACCACCGCCCAGTAAGTGCAGAGGTTATTGCCATGGTTATAAGCCAATGGATATTGCCACTCTACTTCAACCATAAGCAGCCAAAATTAACATAATTTAGGACCAGATTTCAAAGGCAGTCCTTTATGTTTTTGTATGCAGACGCAATTTCACTCAGGAGAAGACTCAAATGAGACATATGATCTATAGGAGCAAAATGGGTGGTATTTAAATTCTACTCTGCTATCATAGGAAGGAAATATGACATGACAATGCCAACACAGTGTGAGAGTTCAGACAATGTGTTGAGCATCTGTCTCTTCCTTAGGAATATCTGTCAACAGAATTACAGAACATTGAGCATGAACTCCATGCAGATTTAAGGCTGCACAAAATAGATGATTGAATCAGGAGCTTGTCCTGTGTGTGCTTTCTGAAAATAAAACAGCCTACAAGGACATCGTGCAGAATAGTCAAACAGTGTGTCATCCAGTTATTTGTTCTGTAACCAAATTCAATAGAGGACTTTAATTAGAATTTAAAATAATCCCACACCCGTTAAAATGTGATGATTAGTTCAGTAATGCTGAAAATTATTTAGGATTAAATTTTAATAAAACTCTGGAAGCAGAAGTCTATACTTACTTTGTCTTCCTTAGTTATTTGAAATTAAAGTACTTCAACTCTCTTAATTTTTACTAAAATTATAATGTGTTAAATTTTAATTCACTGTTTACCAAATACTTTTTATTTGTTTGGGTTTTGTTTTTGTTTTTTGGGTTTTTCGAGACAGGGTTTCTCTGTGTATCCCTGCCTGTCCTGGAACTCACTTTGTAGAGCAGGCTGGCCTCTAACTCAGTAATCTGCCTGCCTCTGCCTCCCAAGTGTTGGGATTAAAGGTGTGCACCACCACTGCCTGGCTACCAAATAATTTTTAAATAAATTTAAAAATTAAAACAAATTTTAAATAACATTAAAATCAAATATATCTATGAGCATAATGTCACATTCAACTGAATCATATTAGATGATAAAATACTATGACAAAGGCACCTCAAAGTGTCCACGTTTATTTGGGGCTCAAAGTTCTGAGAGCTAGGAGTCCATAATTATCATAATGAGTGGAAAAGGAGCAGTCATGCAGGTATGACTCTGGGACAGCATCTGAGATACTCAGGCTGGAGGCAGAGACAGTACACTGGGAATGGCACAAGTGTTTTAAAATCTCAAGCCCATGCACAGTGGCATATGTTCTCCAAAGTTACACAATTCTAATCCTTGTCAAACAATTACATCAAAGATAAACTACCTTTTAAAACATGAGCCAATAAGGAGCCATTCTTATACAAACCACAAAATGCAAAGATACAAATAAACATATACACACACAAACACACATATAGACACACTTCTAATTTCTAAACACATTTTCCAAAGTTTCAAAGGCTGCATATATAGCATCATGAAGGCCTCTACTGTGTTCATAATGTCAATAAGTTTATACTTTAAATATAAATCGAAGTGCCAGGTTTGTTGGATGGTTTGTTTATTAATTTATTAATTAATTTGTTTATTTAAAACTCAAGATTTTATTTCCATCCCAGTCCACCCTCTGACTGTTCCACATGCTATGACTCCTCCCCACCTCCCTGTCTCCATGAGGAGGTTCCTACCCCCCAACCCTGTCCCCACCAGACCTCTAAACTCCCTGGGGCCTCCAGTCTCTTGAGGGTTAGATACATCTCTGATCAAACCTATACCCTGCAATCCTTTGCTGTGTATGAGCTGTGGGCCTCATATCAGCTGGCTATACTGTCTGGTTGATGGCCCAGTGTCTGAGAGATCTCAGGGATCCAGGTTAATTGAGATTGCTGTCCCTACTACAGGGTTGCCCTCCTCCTCAGCTTCTTCCAACTTTCCCCTAATTCAACCACAGGGGACAACAGCTTCTGTCCATTGGTTGAATATAATATCTACATCTGATCTTTCTGCTGCTTGTTGGTTATTTCAGAGGGCAGTCATGATAGGTCCCTTTTTGTGAGCTCTCCATAACCTCAGTAATAATCTTGGGGCTTCCCCTTGAGCTGGATCCCACTTTGGGCCTGTTGCTGGACCTTCTTTTCCTCAGGTTCCTCTCCATTTTCATCCCTGCAGTTCTTTCAGACTGGAACAATTATGGGTTTTGACTGTGGAATGGCAACCCCATCCCTCACTTGATGCCCCGTCTCTCTGTTGGAGGTGGGCTCTACAAGTTCCATCTCCATAATGTAGGGCATTTCATCTAAGGTACTTCCCTTTGAGTCCTGAGAGTCTCTCACTTCCCAGGTCTCTGGTACATTCTGGAGGGTTCGCTCCTGAGGTTGGCTGGTTTTATTCTTTCTGCTGGCCCTGAAGGTTTCAGTCATTTTCCCTCACAGATCAAGTACTCTTCCTTCCGTCCCTATCCACTTTCCATCCCATGTCTGCCCGCCCTCCCCACCTGTGATTGCTTTGCTTTCTTCTCCCTCCCAAGTGGGGCTAAGGAATCCTCACTTGGGCCCTTCAGATTGTTTACTTTTTTTGAGTTCTTGGGTAGTCTTTACATTTTTGTTTGTTTGCTTTTAGCTAATATCGAAATTATTAGTGAGTACATACCATGTATGTCCTTTTGGGTCTGCGTTATCTCACTCACGACAATATTTTCTAGTTCTATCTATTTGCCTTCAAAACCCAGGATGTCCTCATTCTTAATAGTTGAGTGGTGGCTATCACAAACAATGTTGCTATGAACATAGTGGAACATAAGCTCCTGTGGCATGGTGGGTCATCTTTTGGGTATATTTCCACGAGTGGTATTGCTGGGTCTTCAGATAGATATATTTCCAGTTTTCTGAGGAACCTCCAGATTGATTTCTAGAGTGGTTGTAGCAGTTCATATTCCCACCATCAATGGAGGAGTGTTCCTCTTTCTCCACATCCTCTACAACACATGTATCACCTGAGATTTTGAACTTTGCCATTCTGATTGGTGTAAGGTAGAATGTCAGGGTCATTTTGATTTGCATTTCTCTAATCACTAAGGACTGTGAACATTTCTTTAGGTGTTTCTTAGCTCTTCAAAGTTCCTCTGTTGCGAATTCTCTGTTTAGTTCTATTTCCCATTTTTTGATCCGGTTGTTTGTTTGTTTTTAGTAGTAAGTTCCTTGAGTTCTTTATATATTTTGATATATAAAGTGACGGGTTATCAAGTGAAGGATGGGGTTGCCATCCCACAGTCAAAACCCATAATTGTTCCACTATTTGATGTGGGGTTGGTGAAGATTTTTTCCCACTCTGTAGATTACCTATTTTTCTTATTGTATATGTCTTTTGCCTTACAGAGACTTTCCAATTTCATGAGGGCCCATTTATCATTTCTTGGTCTTAGAGTCACTGGAGTTCAGTATAGAAATTTGCCCCTGTGCCAATGAGTTGAAGGCTTTTTCCCACTTTCTCTTATATTAGATTCAGTGTATCTGGTTTTATATTGAGGTCCTTGATCCACTTGGACTTGCGCTTTGTCCAAGGTGAAAATATGTATCTATTTCCATTTTTCTAAATATCGACAGCCAGTTAGACAAGTGCCATTTGTTGAAGATGCTTTCTTTTTTCCATTGTATATGTTTGGCTCCTTTGTCAAAGATCAAGTGTCCTTAAGTGTGTACTTTTATTTCTGGGTCTTCAATTCTATTCCATTGATCAATGTGTCTGTCTCTGTACCAGTACAATGCAGTTCTTTTTTTTATCACTATTGCTCTGAAGTAAACTTGAGGTCAGGGATGGTGATTCCCCCAGCTTTTCTTTTACTGTTAAGTATTGTTTTCAATATTCTGGGTTTTTGCCTTTCCAGATGAATTTGAGAATTTCTCTTTTCATGTTTTTGAAGAATTGTGTTGGGTCTTTGATGGGGCTTGCATTGAATCTGTAGATTGCCTTTGGTAGAATGACCGTTTCTAACTATGTTAATTCTGCCATCCATGAACATGTGAAATCTCTTCATTTTCTAAGATATTGTTTGATTTTGTTCTTTAGAGACTTGAAGTTATTATCATATAGATCTTTCACTTGTTTGGTTAGAGTTACCCCAAGATATTTTATGTTATTTGTGGCTATTGTGAAGTGAGTTGTTTCCCTAATTTCTTTCTCAACCTATTTAGTTAGCATTTGTATAAAGAAAGGGTACTGATTTATTTGAGTTAATTTTGTATTCAGTCACTTTGCTGAAGTTTATCAGGTAGGGAAATTCTCTGGTAGAGCTTTTTGTGTTGCTTATGTATATTATCATATCGTCTGCAATAGTGATACCTTTATTTCTTTTTTGCCAATTTGTATCCAATTGACCTCATTTTGTTGTCTTATTGTTATAGCACTTTGAGTACTATATTGAATAGATATGGGGAGAGTGAGAATACTTGTCTTTTCCCTGATTTTAGTAGGACACTAAAGTGCCAGTTTTTTTTTTTTAAAATAGTTTCTATTTCCAATTTCCATTCTATATTCTAGAAGTGAATAACAAAAATTCAAGGAACCAAATACAGGCAAAAATAGGTGAATTTTATACTGTAGCTGGCAGAGAAGAAGAGATCAATGTATTAGAATTGTTGTGATCTAATTTTGATTATGTCAAGAAGTTTCACTAAATTTCAAGCAAGTAGAAAAACATATTTTAATATTATACAGCCATTGTCTTTTACTAAAAACAAATAATCCAAATAATATATATGTCCACATTTAAACCATCCCAGATCCCAGCCACCACACATTTAAAAAAAAATAGTGATGTTTCTGACAGACTTGCTAAATTATCTGTCCATTAAAAATTCAGATTATTTTTTTTCACAAAAATGATCGTTTTTTTATCCTATTGTGATTCATAGCTGCAAGGTAGAGTCTATAGAAGAGGAATTTACTAGTTTACTGTTAATTATAGATATGATGGGAGAGTGAATATGAAGGCATTTTATGTTCAGCATCATCTTGTAAAGATTTGATGTTTAATGACAGTTTTAAGCAATTCTAAAGGAAAGGAAAAAGTAGACTAGCTAATAAAATAAAGGGAAATTTAAACCTGTCTTAGAAAATGCTTTATAGTACTTCTGAGTTTCACCCAATAGGGGAAACGCTAAATTCCTTGTACAGTATTGAGATAATAAATGTGTGCACAGTTGCACAGAGGTATATTTTTTCTTTCTTTTTTTTTAATTGTACATTTTCTTTATTTACATTTCAAATGTGATCTCCATTCCTGGTTTCCCCTCTGAAAAATACTTTCCACCTATCACTATCCATCCCCCTGCTCACCAACCCACCCATTCCACTTCCTGGTCCTGGCCTTCCCCCATAATGGGCCATAGAGCCTTCACAGGATTAAGGGCCTTTCCTCCCACTGATGTCCAACTAGGAAATCATCTGCTACATATGCAGCTGGAGCCATGAGTCCCATATTGGGTACTCTATGGCTGGTGGCTTAGTCCTGGGAGCTCTGGGGTACTGGTTAATTAATATTTTTGTTCCTCCTATGGGGCTGTAAACCCCTTGAGCTCCTTAGGTTCTTTCTTTAGCTCCTTCATTGGGGACTTTATGCTCAGTTCAATGGATGACCTTGAGCATCTAGTTCAGTGTTTGTCAGGAACAGGCAGAGCCATATCAGGCTCCTGTCAGAAAGCACTTGTTGGCATCCACAACAGTGTCAAGGTTTGATGACGGGAAACGGGATGGATCCCCAGATGGAGCAGACACTGGATGGTCATTTCTTCAGTCTATACTCCACACTTTGACACTGTAAATCCTTCCATGGGTGTTTTGTTCCTACTTCTAAGAGAGTTCAAAGTATCCCAACTCATTATCTTCCTTGTTCCTGAGTTTCATGAGCTTTGTGAATTGTCCAAGCTTCTGGACTAATATCCACTAATCAGTGAGTGAATATTATGTGTATTCTTTTGTGATTGGGTGACATCACTCAGGATGATATCTTCTAAATCCATCCATTTGCCTATGAATTTTTTAATAGCTGAGTAGTACTCAATTGTGTAAATGTAGCACATTTTGTGTATCCATTCCTCTGTTGAGGGACATCTGGGTTCTTTCCAGCTTCTGGCTATTTTAAATAAGGCTGTTATAAACATAGAAGAACATGTTTCTTTATTACATGTTGGAGAATATACTTGGGTATATGCCCAGGAGTGGTATAGCTGGGTCCTCAGGTAGTACTATGTCCAAATCTTTGAGGAACTGCCAGACTGAGTTCCACAGTGGTTGTACCATCTTGCAATCCCACCAGCAATGATGGAGTGTTCCTCTTTCTCCACATCCTCCCCAGCATCTGCTGTCACCTGAGATTTTAAACTTAGCCATTCTGACTGGTGTGAGGTGGAATCTCAAGGTTGTTTTGATTTGCATTTCCCTGATGACTAAGAATGTTGAACATTTTTTAGGTGCTTCTCAGCCATTAGGTATGCCTCAGTTGAGAATTCTTTGTTTAGCTTTGTGCCCCATTTTTAATAGGGTTATTTGGTTCTCTGGACTTTAACTTCTTGAGTTCTTTGTATATATAGGATATTAGCCCTCTATTGGATGTAGGATTGCTAAAGACCTTTTCCCAATATGTTGGTTGCCTTTTTGTCTTATTGACAGTATCCTTTGCCTTACTGAACTTTGCAATTTTATGACGTCCCATTTGTCAATTCTTGATCTTACAGCACAAGCCATTGGTGTCCTGTTCAGGATTTTTTCCCCTCTGCCCATATGTTCCAGGATCTTCCCCACTTTCTCCTCTATAAGTTATAGAATATCTATATATCTATATCTATCAGTTCATCTAGTTTTATGTGGAGATCCTTGATCCACTTGGACTTGAGCTTTGTACAAGGAGAGTGGAATGGATCGATTTGCATTCTTCTACACCAGTTGAGCCAGCATCATTTGTTGAAAAGGCTGTCTTTTTAGCTTCTTTGTCAAAGATCAAGTGACTATAGATAGGTATGTGGATTCATTTCTTGGGCTTCAATTCTATTCCATTGATTTATCTGTCTGTCACTGTACCAGTACCATGCTGTTTTTTATCAAAATTGCTCTGTAGCATAGCTTGAGGTCAGGGATAGTGATTCCACCAGAGGTTCTTTTATTGTTGAGAATAGTTTTGTTATCTTAGGTATTTTTGGTTATTCTAGATGAATTTGCAAATTGCCCTTTCTAACTCTGTGAACAGTTGGAGTTTTGATGGGGATTGCATTGAATCTGTAGATTGCTTTCAGCAAGATAGCACTTTTTACTGTATTGATCCTGCCAATCAATGATCATGGGAGATCTTTCAATCTTCTGAGATCTTCTTCAATTTCTATTATCAGAGACTTGAAGTCATTATCATACAAATCTTTCACTTCCTTAGTTAGATTCACACCAAGGTATTTTATATTGTTTGTAACTATTGTGAAGGGTGTTGTTTCCCTAATTTCTTTCTCAGCCCATTTATCCTTTGTGTAGAGAAAGGCCATCTATTTGTTTGAGTTAATTTTATATCCAGCTACTGCACTGAAGCTGTTTATCAGGTTTAGGAGTTCTCTGGTGGAATTTTGGGGGCCACTTAAGGATACTATCATATCATCTGCAAATAGTGATATTTTGACTTCTTCCTTTCCATTCTATGCCTTTGATCTCCTTTTGTTGTTTAATTGCTCTGGCTAGGACTTCAAGGACTATATTGAATAAGTAGCAAGGGAGGATGCAGCCTAGCCTAGTCCCTAATTTAAGTAGGGTTGCTTCAAGTTCCTCTCCATTTAGTTGGATGCTGGCTACTGGTTTGCTGTATATTGTTTTTACTATGTTTAGGTATGGGCCTTGAATGTCTGATCTTTCCAAGATTTTTATCATGAAGGAAGCTTGGATTTTGTCAAATGCTTTCTCAGCATCCAATGAGATGCTCATATGGTTCATTCTTTGAGTTTGTTTATATACTAGATTATGTTGATAGATTTCCATGTATTGAGCCATCCTTCTATCCCTGGTATAAAGTCAACTTGTTCATGATGGGTGATCCTTTTAATGTGTTCTTAGATTCCCTTTGCAAGAATTTTATTGAGTATTTTTACATAGATATTCATAAGGGAAATTGGTGTGCAGTTCTCGATCTTAGTTGGGTCTTTATGTGGTTTAGGTATCAGAGTAATTGTGGCTTCATAAAACAAATCAGGTAGAGTACCCTCTCTTTCTATTTTGTGGAATAGTTTCAGGAGTATTGGTATTAGGTCTTCTTTGAAGGTCTGATAGAACTCTGCACTAAACCCATCTGGCCCTAACCTTTTTTTTTTCCCTTGGGAGACATTAGTGACTGTCTCTATTTCTTTAGGGGATATGGGAATGTTTAGATCATTAATCAATCCTGATTTATCTTTGGTACCTGGTATATGTCTAGAAAATTGGCCATTTCATTCAGGTTTTCCAGTTTTGTTGAGTATAGGTTTTTGTAGTAGGAACTGATGATGTTTTGAATTTCCTCAAATTCTGTTGTTATGTCTCCCTTTTCATTTCTGATTTTGTTAATTAGGATACTGTCTCTGTGCCCTCTAGTTAGTCTGGCTAAGGGTTTATTTATCTTGTTGATTTTCTCAAAGAACCAACTCCTGGTTTTGTGATTCTTTGAGTAGTTCTTTTTCTTTTCACTTGATTGATTTCAGCCCTGAGTTTGTTTATTTCTTGCTGTCACTCTTGGGTGAATTTGCTTCTTTCTGTTCTAGAGCTTTCAAGTATGCTGCCAAGCTGCTAGTGAATGTTCTCTCCAGTTTCTTTTTGAAGGCACTCAGTGTTATCAGTTTTCCTCTTCAGACTGCTTTCATTGAGTTCCATAAGTTTGGGTATGTTGTGGCTTCATTTTCATTAAACTCTTTAAATTATTTAATTTCTTTCTTTATTTCTTCCTTGACCATGTTATCATTGAGTCGAGAGTTGTTCAGCTTCCACATGTATGTAGACTTTCTATTACTTGTGTTTTTATTGAAGATCAGCCTTAGTCCATGGTGATCTGATAGGATGCATTGGATTATTTCAATCTTCTTGTATCTGTTGAGTCCTGCTTTGTGACCAGTTACGTGGTCAATTTTGAAAAAGTACCATGAGATGCTAAGAAGAAGATGTATCCTTTTGTTTTAGGAAAAAAATATTCTTTAAATACCTGTTAAATTCATTTGTTTCATAATTTCTGTTAGTTTCAATGTATCTCTCTTCAGCTTCTGTTTCTATGATCTGTCAGTTGATGAGAGTGGGGTGTTGAAGTCTCCCACTATTATTGTGTGCATAGCAATGAGTGTTTTGAGTTTTAGTAGAGCTTCTTTTATGAATGTGGATACCCAGCTGGGCGTGGTGGCGCATACCTTTAATCCCAGTACTTGGGAGGCAGAGGCAGGCAGATTTCTGAGTTCGAGTCCAGCCTGGTCTACAAAGTGAGTTCCAGGACAGCCAGAGCTACACAGAGAAACCTTGTCTCGAAAAACCAAAAAAAAAAAAAAAAAAAAAAAAAAAGATGAATGTGGATACCCTTGCATTTGGAACATAGATGTTCATAATTAAGAATTTATCTTGGTAGATTTTACCTTTAATGAGTATGAAATGTCCCTCTTTATCTTTTTTGTAAACATTAGGTTGAAAGTTGATTTTATTAAATATTTGTATCACTACTCCATCTTGTTTCTTGGGACCATTTGCTTGGAATGGTACTGTATGCAGCAAAATGTTGGGTCCTGTTTGTGTAACCAGTCTGTTAGTGTATATCATTTTATTGGGGAATTGAGTACATTGATATTAAGATATATTAAAGAAAATAACTGTTGCTTCCTGTTATTTTTGTTACTAGAGTTCAATTCTGCTTATGCAGCTATCTTCTTTTAGGATTGTTGAAATATTACTTTCTTGCTTTTTGTAGGGCATAGTCTACCTCCTTGTGTTTTTTTTCCCCTGTATTATCATTTGAAGGGTTTAATTTGTGGAAATATATTGTGTAAATTTGGTTTTGTCATGGAATACCTTGGTTTCTCCATATATGTTAAATGATTGTTTCCTGGGTATTGTAGCCTGTGCTGGAATTTTTGGTTTCTTATGTTCTGTATGACATCTGCCCAGGATCTTCTGGCTTTCATAGTCTCTGGCAAGAAATCTGATGTAATTCTAATAGGTCTGCTTTCATATTTTACTTGACCTTTTTTTCCCTTACTGCTTTTAATATTCTGTCTTTGTTTAGTGCATTTGGTGTTTTGATTATTATGTGATGGGAGGAATTTTTTTCTGGTCCAAACTATTTGGAGATTTGTAGGCTTCTTATATATTCATGGGCATCTCTTTCTTTAGGTGGAGGATAATTTCCTCTATAATTTTGTTGAAGATATTTACTAGCCATTTAAGTTGGGAATCTTCAATCTTTTCTATACCTATAATCCTTAGGTTTGGTCTTATTGTGTCCTATACTTCCTGGTTGTTTGGAGTTAGCATCTTTTTGGATTTCACATTTTCTTTGATTGTTGTGTCAATGTTTTCCATGGACTCTTCCCATCTTGAGATTCTCTCTTCCATCTCTTTTATTTTGTTGGTGATGCTTGCATCTATGGCTCCTGACTCCTTTTCTAGGTTTTCTAACTCCAAGGTTGTCTCCTTTTGTGATTTCTTTAGTGTTTCTACTTCCATTTTTAGATCCTAGAATGATTTGTTCAATTTCTTCACTTGTTTGGATGTGTTTTCCTGGAATTTTTAAAGGTATTTTTGTGTTTCCTCTTTATGGGCTTCTACTTGTTTACCTGTGTTCGCCTCTAATTCTTTAAGGAAGTTTTGTATTTCCTCTTTAAGTGCTTCTACCTGTTAATTGTGTTCTCTTGTACTTCTTTAAGGGTGTTATTTATGTCCTTCTTAAAGTCCTCCATCATCATCATGAGAAGTGACTTTAGATCCATATCTTGATTTTCTGGTGTGATGGTGTATCCAGGACTTGCTATGGTGGGAGAATTGGGTTCTGATGGTACCAAGTAACCTTGGTTTCTGTTGCTTCTGTTCTTGTGCTTACATCTCACCATCTGATTATCTCAAGTGTTCTCTGCCCTTGCTGTATCTGATTGGAGCCTGTCCTTCCTATAATCCTTGTTGAGTCACAATTCCTGAGTCCAGCTTTCTCTGAGATCTTTTGATTCCAGGATCCTGTGATCCTGCGATTCTAAGTTTGTCCGAGTTCCTGGGATTCAAGCTTCCTCTGAGACTCTGAGATCCTGGTGTGATCAAGCTCCTGGGATGCTGGGATCCTAAGAACCTAGGAGAGTTAGAGTGTCTGGTATTTGTACCTCCCCTGGTCCTGTGGAGCTGTCCACTGAGTTCACAATCAAGTTATACCAACTCTGACTGGAAGGAACTCAAGCCACTGGTCAAATGGGGTTCCTGTGTTCCTGACTTCTGCTGGTCCCAGTCACTCCCAGTAGTGTTGGAACAGATGTTGTGTTCTACTCACCAGTGATCCTAAGACCCTGCGTGTGCTAGGGCTCCTTGGGAGTGGATGGTCCACTGGGGAACATGGGCCTGTCTGCCAAAGGTCTAGAGGTGGATTTTTAAATATGCTCATTTTTTTTCTTTTTCCCTCAGGGGATTCATCAGTGATGTGGAAAGTTACTTTCCCATTAGGCTGGAAGAAATGATCACCAACTGTTAATGGAGAGGATTGTATTTGTATGAAATTTACAAAATCTGCCGGAACATGACGAAACACATTTATGAGGAGATATGGGTATCATCTTGTTGTTTTTGCAAAGTGGAGATATTCTCACACAGACTAGACACTGCACTGCATGTCTAAATTTAAATCACTTTGTTCATCAACTTTTGAAAATTGTCTTCATGTTGAGTAGTGAGGTTTTGATGTTTTCTTATTCAATCTGTGAAATAAAACCTTAAAGAGTTCAAAGATCAAATTTACAATACAAATAACTAAAAATTCCAATGAGCTCCTTTATAAGTTAGTATTATAAAGGTCATGTGAGAATATGGACCATTACTCTAAAATAGGTTAGAAATGGTAGAGGACACTTACACATTCTCCCTCAGGAGTAGAAATAGAAAAGATTTAACCTTCATGGTATTAAAAGCAGAATATTTAGCCTGTCTCCAGATCCAATAAGAGCACAAGAATAATGAGGAGTTTGTGACATTAACAGGAACCATCTCCTCTTCTAGTTTAGAAATTATCCCAAATCTATGCTATAATTACATCCTTATTAATGTAACAAAATTGTCTTTATATGAATACAGTTAAGGAAGTCTGACATTCCTGTTTCTCTCATTTCTTAGCATTAGTATTTAAACCAGAAACAACTGCAGAGATCTGAAGATAAGGCCACAAGCAGTATTCTCATCTGTCAAATGTAAAGATGTCTAAGTCAGTGTTACTATGGGTATGATGAAACACCATTGCAAAATCAGCTTGAAGATGAACAGGTTTATTTGGCTTACACTGGCATATCACTGTTCATCATGGAAGGAAGTCAGGACAGGATGTCTATTGGGACAGGAAACTGGGAGCAGTAGCTAATACACCTGGAAGGATGCTGCTTGTTGGCTTGCTCCCCATGGCTTGCTCAGTCTGCTCTCTTATAGTACCTAGGACCATTAGCTCAGGATTGGCACCATCCATCATGGACTTGCCCCTAACCCATCAATCACTAATTTTAAAAATACTGCACAGGCTTGGCTACAGCCTGATAATAGTCTCAAAGGAAGCTCCCTCTTATATAAAATTAACATAAAATCATCCATCACAGAAATCTAGAAAAGTCTTTGAGGTTAGAGACAAGGAATGATTTTTATAACTTGTACTGTGAACAAACATTGAGGATTTAGAATCCATGTTCGAGGCAAGAAGAGTAGAAAAGGGATCTAGTGCACTTCCCCTGTACTGAAGCTCAAGTCTGTATCCCTCTCCTCAGCACTACTCTTTTGTAGTTTAAGTACATATTCATGTTTGTGTGTGAACACTGTGTATGTATATGCAATGTAAGTATATGTTCATGTGTATATGTTTTGAGGTATACATGTGAAGGGTATGAGTAGAAGTAGGCTATCTTCCTCTATAATTCCACCTATTTTTGTTTGTTTGTTTTTGTTTTGTTTTCATCAATTTATCTCTCAGAACCTGGAGTTCAAGAATTCAAGCAATGTTGTGTTCCAGTAAGTTCCAGAGATGTGCTTTTGTGCTTTTCTTCATAACTTTAATGTCTGAGTTACAAACACAAGCATAGCCTCAGAGCTTGGCTCTTTACATCATTACTCAGCATCAAACTCAGAACTTCACACTTGTGCAGTACAAGCTTGTCTTGGCAAGCTATCACCCTAGATACACAAAGATGAAATCTTTCAAATCATCAATGTCTGAGTTACTCTTTTTAAATTAGATTTTTTCTTTACATTTCAAATGTAAAGTCCTGAATTTCCCTCAGAAAACCCCTATCCTCGCTCCCTTTACCCCTGCACATCAACCCACCCACTCCCTTTTCCTGGTCCTGGCATTCCCTTACACTGGAACATTGAGCCCTGACAGGACCAAAAAATTGTCCTCCCATTGATGAATGACAATGCCATCCTATGCTACATATGGGGCTGGAGCCATGGATCCCTCCATGAGTACTGTTAGTTGGTGGTTTAGTCTCTGGGAACTCTAGGTGTTCTGGTTGGTTCATATTGTTGTTCCTCCTATGGGGTTGCAAACCCCTTCAGCTCCTTG